>JAPYYJ010000824.1:0-18830 GCA_028533885.1 Nasua narica
CCTTTAATGCCCTGCTAGCGCCTATTAGCAAGTAATTTGGTGAGAATTTTGGCATTCATAGTCATCAGGGAATTTGTCTTTAATTCTCCTTTTTGATGGAGTCTCTGTCTTGCTTTGAGATCAAGATAATGCGACCTCATAGAATGAATTTGCAACTTTTTCTTCCATATATGTTTTTTGAAACTTTTTCAGAAGATTCAAATTGGTAGAATTTCCCTAGGAAGCCATCCAGCCTTGCACTTTTGTTTGTTTGGAGATTTTTGATGACTGCTTCAATTTCTTTACTGGTTTTGGGTCTGTTCAGGTTTTCTATTTCCTTCTGTTTTACTTTTGCTAGTTTATATGTTTCTACAAATGTATACATTTCTTCTTGATTGCCCAATTTGTTGGCATATAATTTCCCATGACATGTTCTTATAATTGTATTTCCTTCATATTGGTTGTGATCTCTCTGAACATAAGATATTCACAGTGAGTTTGCACAATTAATGCAAAAGTTTAAGATTAAAAGGTATTCTGCTGAGTATATTAATAAACTTGAAATTTAAATGAAATCAATTTTCACTTCTCTGTGTTTGACCATAATTATTGCCCCTAAAAAAAACTAATTGTATCACATCAAAGAACTGAAAAAGCAATCTAAAGTTGCTGAGAGTGAAAAAGATATGGATTCAGTTATCTAAGACCCAAAAGGCACTACATTTGTATCATTTACAAGAGAAATTCTTGCCCCTGCATGAGGTCATAAATAATATTAATAAAAAATTTAAAAATCCTAAATATTCATAAATAAGCTATGCTATATGTAAATTTTGTAATAAAATGGAGCAATAAACTATAGTTTTGCAGTTACTAAACTATATGTATTCAATTACATATAATTGAAATAAACGATGAGAGTGATTAGCTTTATTATGTCTTATTTATAGGTGTTTTGGAGCAGAGGACACCTATATTATTTAATGGTATAATGGGTAGTGGTCATTTATGTTAGACACTTAAAACAAAGCTAGTATTTACAAAAGATATTGTGCATTTAAAACATTTGCCGTTTACCAATTAATTTAAATAAAAACAAAATAAAAGTTTACCATCCAGTACATTATGAATAAATCCCATGACTAATCATCTTGGTAATCATAATCTATTGCTCTCTTTGAAAGAGTGAATTTTTAAGAAAATAAAAATGTCATGTAAATATAAAAGAGAAAACCATTTGCATATACATCTAATTCTATCACTCTAGATGCTTACACAAAAGAAAAATTAATATTTGTGGCTATAGAGAAAAAATTAATCCCTGAAATTAAAGGAGATGCTTCATATTTTATTTGCAAATGATGCTGTACTTGAAAGATTTTAAGGTAAACATTTATTTGAGCATGTATTAATAAAACAGTTAGAAAATTAACAACAATTTGGGCGCCTGGGTGCCTCAGTGGTTTAAAGCCTCTGCCTTCAGCTCGGATTGTGATCTCAGGGTCCTGGGATCAAGCCCCACGTCGGGCTCTCTGCTCGGCAGGTAGCCTGCTTCCACCACCCCCTGCCTGCCTCTCTGCCTACTTGTGATCTCTCTCTCTCCGTCAGATAAATAAATAAAAATCCATCTTTACAAAAAAAGAAAGTTAACAACTATCAATTTGTTAATTAATAATTAATAATTTTTTCAGTTAATAAATTAACTTATATCCCATATCAGAACACCTAGGTGGCTCAGTCATTAAGCTTCTGCTTTGGCTCAGGTCATGATCCCAGAGTCCTGGGATGGAGCCCCATATCAGGTTCCCTGCTCAGTGGGAAGCATGATTCTCCATTTCTCACTCCCCCTGCTTGTGTTCCCTCTCCCTCTCTCTCTGTCAAATAAATAAATAAAATCTTAAAAGATATATGTATCTCCTATCTTTCAGGATGTGTGATTATTGGTAACAAAGTGTTTAAGGTTGCAAGTGAAACCATATTTTATTTTTTTTTTATTTTTTCCCAAATTAGTTTATTTTTCCAGTGTTACAAGATTGATTGTTCATGCATCACACCTAGTACTCCATGCGAAACGTGCCCTTCTCAATAACTACCACCAGGATCGCCCAACCCCCTACCCCCACCCCTCCAAATCCCTCAGGTTGTTGCTCAGAGTCCACAGTTTCTCATGGTTCATCGCATCCTCCGATTACCCCCCATACACCCTTCCCTTCCTTCTCACGATGCCCTCCATGATTTTCTTTATACTTCACATGTAAGTGAGACCATAAGGTAATTGACTCTCTCCGCTTGACTTATTTCACTCTGCATAATGTCTTCTAGTCCCTTCCATGTTGATACAAAAGTTGGATACTCAAACTTTTGATGGAGGCATAATATTTCATTGTATAGATGGACCCCATTTCCTTATCCACTCATCTGTGGAAGGGCATTTTGGTTCTTTCCACAGTTTGATGATTGTGGCCATCGCTGCTATGAACACTGGGGTACATGTGGCCCTTCTTTGTACTGCATCTGCTTCTTTGGGGTAAACATCAAGTAGTGCAATTGCAGGGTCATAGGGTAGCTCTATTTTTAATTTCTTAAGGAATCTCCAAACTGTTTCCCAAAGTGGCTGCACCAACTTGCATTCCCACCAACAGTGGAGGAGGGTTCCCCTTTCTCCACATCCTCTCCAGCATTTGTTGTTTATGGTCTTGTTGATTTTGGCCTTTCTAACCAGTGTAAGGTGGTATCTCAGTGTTGTTTTGGTTTGCATCTCTCTGATGGCTAAAGATGATGAACATTTTTTCATGTGTGTGTTAGCCATTTGTATGTCTTCTTGGGAGAAGTGTCTGTTCATGTCTTCTGCCCATTTTTTGATGTGATTATCTGTTTTGTGAATGTTGAGTTTGAGGAGTTCTTTATAGATCTTAGATATCAGACCTTTGTCTGTACTGTCATTTGCAAATATCTTCTCCCATTCTGTGGGTTGCCTGTTTGTTTTGTTAACTGTTTCCTTTGCTGTGCAGAAGATTTTTATCTTGATGAAGTCCCAAAAGTTTATTTTCACTTTAGTTTCCTTTGCCTTTGGAGACATTTTCTGAAAGACGTTGCTGTGGCTAATGTCATAGAGGTTACTACCTATGTTCTTCTCTATTGTTTTGATAGATCCCTGCTTCACGTTGAGGCCTTTTATCCATTTTGAGTTTATCTTTATGTATAGTATAAGAGAATGGTCAAGTCTCATTCTTCTACATATACCTGTCCAGTTTTTCCAGCACCATTTTTTGAAGAGACATTCTTTTTTCCACTGAATATTTTTGCCCGTTTTGTCACAGATTATTTGACCATAGAGTTGTGGGCACATCTGTTGGCTCTCTATTCTGTTCCACTGGTCTATGTGTCTGTTTTTGTGCCAGTACCATGCTATCTTGGTGATCACAGATTTGTAGTAAAGCTTGAAATCAGACAATGTGATACCCCCAGCTTTCATTTTCTTGTTCAACTTTTCCTTACCAACTCGGTGTCTTTTCTGGTTCCATACAAACTTTAGGATTGTTTGTTCCAGCTTTAAAAAAAAAAAAAAACTGGGGGAATTTTGATCAGAATGGCATTGAACTATAGATTGCTCTGGGCAGTATAGACATTTTAAGAATGTTTATTCTTCTGATCCATGGGTTTTGAATGCTTTTCTGCCTTTTTGTGTCTTCTTCAATTTATTTTTTGAGCGTTTTGTAGTTCCTCGAGTACAGAATTTTTACCTCTAATTTCCAGACTCTTTCTATGTAGCCAGCACTACCCTGATGACCAAACCAGAAAACCCCATCAAAAAGGAGAATTTCAGACCAATATCCCTGATAAAAATTGATGCCAAGATTCTCAACAAGATCCTAGCTAATAGGATCCAACTGCTCATTAAAAAGTTTATTCGTCATGACCAGGTGGGATTTATCCCTGGGACGCAAGGGTGGTTCAACATTCGCAAATAAATTCATGTGATAGAACAAATCAACAAGAGAAGAGAGAAGAACCACATGGTCCTCTCAATTGATGCACAAAAAGCATTTGACAAAATTCAGCATTCGTTTCTGATTAAAACTCTTTAACGTATAGGGATAAAAGGAACATTCCTCAACATCATAAATCTATCTATGAAAAGCCCACAGCAAATATCATTCTCAATGGGGAAAAGCTGACAGCCTTCCCTTTGAGATCAGGAACATGTCAAGGATGCCCACTCTCGTCACTCTTGTTCAACATAGTACTAGAAGTCCTAGCGACAGCAATCAGACAACAGAAAGAAATAATAGGTATTCAAATTGGCAATGAAGAAGTGAAACTCTCTCTCTTCGCAGATGATATGATACTTTATATGGAAAACCCAAAAGACTCCACTTCCAAACTACTAAAACCGATACAGCAATTCAGTAATGTGGCAGGATACAAAATCAATGCACAATAATCAAATGCTTTCCTATACACCAACAATGAAAATATGGAATGGGGGATTAGAGAATCGATTCCATTTACTGTAGCAGAAGACCTTTAAGATACCTGGGAATAAACCTAACCAAAAAGTTAAAGTTAAACCTTTTTTAATGTTCCTTAGAGTTATATGCATTTATGAAATTGATTTTTTATTAATGCACTAAGTAAACTCAGAATTTTTTGAGTATATATTAGATCTAAAAATTAACTGTTTGAGGTCTCTAAACTGAGACAAATTGCCTGTAATCACAAGCACACCCCTGAATAACGTGGCCAATATGGTGGCAGGTGTTTTGAGGCAGTTTCTATGGTAGGTGGTTCTTGGTTCATTGACACCATGTGCTGAATACACATGGAAAATAGAGTAATATAGCCATTTTGTGTCCCTCACCTGCAATCTGAGCTCTAAGTAGTTTTAGATTTAGTTTTGCATATTTTTAAAGATTTTTTATTTATTTAACAGAGAGAGAAAGAGATCACAAGTAGGCAGAGAGGCAGACAGAGGGAGAGGGGGAAGCAGGCTCCCTGCTGAGCAGAGAACCGACTCGATCCCAGGACCCTGAGATCATGACCTGAGCTGAAGGCAGACGCTTAAACAATTGAGCCACTGAGGCACCCCAGTTTTACATATTTCTTATATTAAAAAATTCCTCATGGCATTGAAGGAATCTTGAGGAACTAATTTAAGCATGTCAGAGACATGAAAATTTCATAGTTGAGGGATATGTCATACCAATATTGACTAAAATGCAGGAATATGAGGCTTTTTCAACACAGAAATGCAAAAATTCTAGAAAATTGGAATTTCAAAATATTTCCTAACAGCATGAGTAAGTTATGTGTGACATACTAACAAGATGTACAAAAATAATATAGAAATGGTATGTGTACTGAAATACATTGTTTGTCATTCAATTTTCTTTGGATTAAAAGGTACTGTGTAATACAGCAGAGATGTATGGTAGGATGACAAGGCAAACATTTTGTCATGAAGTGAAAGAATAAAAATGTAATTATCCCTCCAAGTCCCTCTCTCTCTCTTTTTTATGTCATTTGACCACCTCTTCTTAAGTAAATGTCTAAACTTCCTTTGAAGCAAGTCATTCCTTATCATTCCTTGTCTTCCAGGCATGACTGGAGCCATGGAGGATTTTAATGACACCACAGAAATAAACTTCATTCTTTCAGGGCTCTTCAACCACACTCAGACCCATGTGTTCCTCTTTTCCATGGTGCTCATGATCTTCCTCATCTCCCTGTTGGGCAATGCCCTCGTGATCATGATCATCCATGAGGACCCCCAGCTTCACACGCCCATGTACTTCTTGCTTAGCCAGCTCTCCCTCATGGACATGATGCTGGTGTCCACCATAGTCCCCAAAATGGCGACCAACTACCTGATGGGCACCAGGTCCATCTCTCCTGCTGGTTTTGGAACCCAGGTCTTCCTGTTACTCACTCTAGGATGGGGTGAATGCTTCCTCTTAGCGGTTATGGCTTATAACTATTATGTGGCCATATGTCACCGCCTGTGCTACCTCATCCTCATGAATCAGAAGCTCCGTTTATACATGACTGCAGGCTCCTGGCTTCTGGGAGGAGTGGATGGGCTGATGCAGGCTGGGGCCACTCTGAGCTTCCCTTACTGCCATTCTCGGGAAATAAACCACTTCTTTTGTGAGGCACTCTCACTTGTGCGCCTTGCCTGTACTGACACTACTTTTTTGAGTTTTTCATGTATGTGTGCTGCATCCTGATGCTCTTGATCCCTCTCTCTCTGATTGTGGCCTCCTACAGTCTCATCTTGGCTGCTGTGCTTCGCATGAAGTCCACAGCAGCTCAGAAGAAAGCCTTCGCCACAAGCTCCTCTCACCTGGCTGTTGTGGGGCTCTTCTATGGCACCATCATATTCATCTACATGCAGCTCAAATCCTACCATTCAGTGGACCGTGACAAGGTGGTCTCTGCTTTTTACACCATCTTCACACCTGTGTTGACCCCCTTATATACAGTGTAAGAAATAAAGACGTCAAGGGGGCTTTGAGAAAATGGCGAGAGAAACATTTTTGGGGACTTCTATAGTAAGAGTAAGTTGATAAACTGGCAGCAGCCAAACTGGATCCACTATGAAATTCCTTATATCAATATATTTTGCTTTCATTTGGGAGTTTTCACTGTTAATTTTTTTAAAACATTTTTTTTAAGATTTTATTTATTTATTTTACAGAGATAAAGTGAGAGAGAGCATGAGAAGGAAGAAGGTCAGAGGGAGAAGCAGACTCCTCATGGAGCTGGGAGCCTGATGTGGGACTTGATCCCAGGACTCCAGGATCATGCTTGAGCTGAAGGTAGCTGCCCAACCAACTGAGCCAACCAGGCACCCCTGTTAATATTTTTTTTTTTTATTTAGTAAATTAAAATTTATATGTTTCCTGCTTTCATGCATCATCGTAACATTTTTGTTCTGGACTTTGGTCTTCAGCAATAATAGTAAATGAGTTACTGTAAGTAAAAGATATGCTCAATATTGATAAAATAACGGAGATTTTCAACCTTTATTTTATTTTATTTTATCCTTGGGCCCTGCTTATGGGATCTCAATGAAGCTAAATTTTAATAATTACCAAAGTCAGCAAATTCAATTTCTGACCTGGGCATTGATTGTATATCTGATTTATGTATAAATAACCTAAAAGGGAGATTTCCAAGGTTAAAGCTATGGGTAGAAGCTCCCTGGTTCCCATGGGACTGAAGTCATACAGTACTGCAGATAACTAAGTCCTAAATTTCCAGTTGTAAGATAAGATAAGCTCTATAGCTTTCTGAAATGTATTCCATCTAAAGATTTGTAATATTTCATGTTTTGTGTTCTCAGTGAAGACTGTATCCCAGGCAGTTGTCCTAACCCGGGCAAGAAAAACAAAAACAAACACGAATACAAAAACAAAAACGAAAACAGAAAAACAACAAAAGACATTTTCTTTCAGAGATTCTAAAAGGTTTGCTCGTTTTGTGTCAACAACACCAACCCTGTGTTGTGTGTGTGTATTTTTGAGGATGAGTTATTTAGAGAGTGAATAACTTGAAAAAAAGCAATGTATATCTTAGTTTCATACACTTTGGACAAAATAAATTTCAAATAAATAATTCAATGAATATGAAACAAAATGCATAAAAATATCCTAGGAAATTATGTTAAAATTTTTGCTGGAAGAGGATTTTCTGAGGGTATATATGAGTTAAAAAATCATTAGTAACAAGGATAGCAGATTGAACTGTGTACATTTAAATACATAGCACGCATTGACTGGCTCAATCAGTAACACATATGACCCTTGATGTCAAGGTCACGAGTTCAAGACCCATGTTGGACATACACCTTACATAAAAAAATGTACAGTGTCGTGAGAAGGAGGGGAAGGGCGAATGGGGGGAAATCGGAGGGGGTGTTGAACCAGGAGAGACTGGGGACTCTGAGCAACAAACTGATGGTTTTGGAGGGGTGGGGGTGGGGGGGGTGAGCCTGGTGGTGGGTATCGAGACGAGCATGTACTGCATGGAGCACTGGGTGTGGTACATGAACAATCAATCTTGTAACACTGAAAAATTAAAATAAACAAATTTGGGGAAAAAAAATAAAAATAAATGTACAGTGATCAGGAAGTTTTAGAAGTGAACATCTCGACTGGAAAAAAGAAACACTCATTAAAAAATAATTCACACATGATAGAATTAACCACATAAATCAACATAGACAATAGATTTATTAATAATAGCAATTTGGAGCAAAAAACTCATTTTCCACAAGTTAATATAAATATTTTCTGTCGAAATATATAGATAAGAATTCATCTTTGCTCCCAAGGAAGGGAAAGCCCTAGGGCTGAAGGTTCATCTTCTTTGTGTTTCAGTAAAGGACACAAATCTAAGGCTTGGGAGAAGTTTTATAATCTTTCCATGACTTTTGAGTTGCAAATATTACTTTAATTAATTTTTTTAATTTAAAAAAGAAGGATCTATACCCTACATATTTTGATTCTAAGCAAATGTCACATTAAAAGTGAAGAATATCAAATTTAAATGGTGTCTTGCCAAAATTCTTAAAATCTTAATTTTAACATCTCGACGATCTACTGAGTCTCATTTATGTTATTATCTCACATCATCTTAAGCAAAAGAACATATCTATATATATTCAAGGATTTAAAAAAGGCTGTTCCATAGTTTTTATAAGTATAAATTTTGTTCCCAATAGAATGCCAGGACCTTGAACTTGAAATGTTAGAATAAAAATTTATGTTCCATTGTTATCCTCTAAGCGTGGAGCCTGATGGGGGACCGATCCCATGACCCTGCGATCATGATCTCTGCTGAAATCGAGTCAGAAGCTCAATCTACTGAGCCATGCAGGCACCCCTTGTTACTTTTGCTTTCATACCAATTTGTTTGGTAATCATATAATTGACTTCTGAAACTATCAGGAATAAAAACAAGCACAATTGCTTGCATAAAACAATTCTATCTACACCCTCTCTGTGTGATATGTAGGTTCATTCATTGACTCCACAAACACCCAGGAGACTCCGTGCTGCAGTAAGTGAGGTCAGTCTAGTGGCCTCCTCTAAAGCTGGTATCCCATGTGAGAAACAAGCCATATACAGATCCCTTAACAGACAGTGTGCTTTTAGGCCTTGAAAAATGGGAATAAAATATGTTAAGAACAAAAGGTATGAAATGTAATGGTTTCTGAAAAAGGTAGGTCTTTTTCCCCCTTTAACAAATGTTTCATCTCACTCTATTTAATCAATCTGAAAAAAACTATCTTCCTTCTCTCTCTGACACCAGGATTTTTTCTGCTTTACCCTGAGAAATGCCAGTCTGTCTCTGCTCCTACTCCTCTCCACACAAACAATTTCCTTCTGTTCTCTTCATTTCCCTCCACAGCTGTCCTCTGGGGACATGGCAGCCCATGTCAACCATCAAAGAGTAGCTATTTTCCCTCCAGAAGCTAGATGACACAGAATTGCAATGTGGTAGTGTCTTCCCTGCACTTCCTTGGTCCTGCCAAATCATTTATCACACTGTTCCTTGCAAACTCTGTTACTTGAAGCGAGTTTCTGGATTGGGGCATCACACTATGTTTCTGTCATTCTGGAAGAAGTGACATTGAGGCAGTTACTCAAATATTATAAGTAATGGCTAGGCACCAATGGGAAGGGGTTTGTTGGTACTCTTTGGGGATCCAGTGACCCCAGTGTGTTATATGTGAAATAACAACAATGTTCTTGGGGTGCCTGGGTGGTTCAGTGAATTAAAGCCTCTTCCTTTGGCTCAGGTCATGATCTCAGGGTCCTGGGATTGAGCACTGCATCAGGTTCTCTGACAGCAGGAAGCCTATTTCCCCCTCTCTCTCTGCCTGTCTCTCTGCCTACTTGGGATCTCTCTCTCTCTCTCTTTCCCTTTCTCTGTCAAATATATAAATACAATCTTAAAACAAAACAAAACAAATATCAAAAACCAGTGTTCTATCTTGGATGGTGTGAAATTGGTAAGATTTAATGAAGTGAGAGAAGAGTGCCCCAGAGAGACATTAGGGGCTCAGTAAAGAAGAGATGAGTAGGTCACATTCAGGGTGCATAGAGCAAACATAAACTCAGACAGTGTGGCTGTAGATGAAACAGGATGCTGTGATCGAGCTGTCCAGTTCTAGACAAGGAAGATAGGCAAGGAAGAATGGTCTGAAAAGAGCAAGGAAGTCTCCACGAAAGGGTATTTTTACATTAACTCAGATATTGCAAGACTTTAAATATGTTAGAAATGGGGGGAAGACTATTTATGAGGAAGAAAATAGACTTTCTACTGACAGAGGACAGAATAGCTGCTTTAGATTCATCATAACGATGCATAGAATGTAGCACCATGAGGACGAATAACTCATGGGAGGCACTTATATAGGGAGAGTAGGTAGGAGATGGTGATTTTTATATGGAGGAGTGCAGATATAAGAAAAGTTGGCGTAACTTTGCCCCCCCAATTTCTGGCTTGGGCTACTATAAATCATGGTACTAATGGTGGCATATGCTTCAGGGGATTTTGGCAACTAATTGTTAGGCATTGCTGGGCAGCTCATTGGTTCACTGTGAACCAATATTCATGTGACTTCCTTAAACTGACCTGCCAGCAACAAAGAATAGATGTAAGATGACTGTGCAATGATTCCCTGGTGTATGATTTGGTGTTCTGAAAAGTCAAAAGGATAAAAAAAAATGATTAGTTAAATATAATGTCAAATAGCTAGTATAGTGTGAAACTGTGAAGAGCTTAGCTCATTGATTTCATAATAAGAAGCATTGCTTAGCTGTCTCACACATGACTGTCTGTGTGTATATGGGTAGAAAGGAAACCACATGTCATTCAACATACTGCATTTCCATAAGGATAAACAATATGCTTCTGATTCACAATATAAGATTGTATTTTATTTTTTTAATTTAATTTTGGTGTGCCTGGGTAGTTCAGTGGGTTAAAGCCTCTGCCTTCAGCTCAGGTCATGATTTCAGGCTCCTGGGAGCAAGCCCTGCATCAGGCTTTTTGCTAGGCAGGGAGTCTGCTTCCCCCCTCTCTCTCTGTTTGCTTATCTGCCTAATTGTGATCTCTCTCTCTCTGTCAAATAAATAAAATCTTAAATAAATAAATAAATAAATAAATAAATAAATAAATAAATAATTTATTTATTTATTAGAGAGAGAGAGACTGAGAATGAGAAGGGAGAAGGTCAGAGGGAGAAGCAGACCTCCCGCAGAGCCGGGAGTCCGATATGGGACTCGATCCAGGGACTCCGGGACCATGACCTGAGTTGAAGGCAGTCGCCCAACTAACTGAGCCACCCAGGCGCCCTTAAATAAATAAATTTTATTTTTAAATTTCATTTTAATTTTTCAGTGTTCCAAGATTCATTGTTTATGCACCACACTCAGTGCTCTATGCAATATATCCCCTTCTTAATATATACCCCCAGGCTCCCAAAACCCCCACTCCACTCCCTTCCAAAACCTTCAGTTTGTTGCTCAGAATCCACAGTCTTTCATGCTTAGTCTCTCCCCCTGACTTCCCCCAATTCATTTTTCCTTTCCTTTTCCTAATGTCCTCCCTGTTATTCCTTATGTTCCAAACATAAGTGAAACCATATGATAATTGACTCTCTATCATTGACTTATTTCACTCAACATAATCTCTTCCAGTCCCATCCATGTTGATACAAAAGTCGGGTATTCATCCTTTCTGATGGAGGCATAATATTCCATGGTATATATGGACTATATCTTCTTTAACCATTCATGTTCTGAAGCGCATCTTGGCATTTTCCACAGTTTGTAGATTGTGGCTATTGCCTCTGTGAACATGTGGGTACATGTTGCCCTTCTTCTCACGGCATCTGTATCTGTGGGGTAAATACCCAACAGTGTAATCGCAGGGTCATAAGGTAGCTGTATTTTAAATTTCTTCTGGAATCTCCACAGTTTTCCAAAGTGGCTGCACCAACTTACTTTCCCACCAAGAGTTTAAGAGTGTATTTCTTTACTCCGTTATATACTCTTATATCCTGAATACTACTCTCTAGTTCTAGATTATAACAGTTTAAATGTTTATTTATAATATAAACTATGTTAGCTAATAAAAACTAATGAAAAATTAAAAAATAAAAAATCAATAAATATCAATAACAACATAATGAAGTAATGATAGAATACTGATACAGCTATTTAGAAACAATAGTAATAAAAACAATGGAAATACTCATTGTCCCTGTGTAGGTACTAAATTCTAAGCTCTGCTCTGTATGTGCATGTGGCACATGCATGTTCATCTACATACTTGCATATGTGTGTGCATGTGTGTTATATAATGTGTTGTCTCATTTAGTCTTAAAAAACCCAATGATAAAAATTCATTTGATAAAAAATTTGGTTTGATAAAAATTCATTTCAGATAAAATTTCATGTCTCATTAAAGAGTTGTAAAACAGAACAATATAAAATATTTCAAAGATACTGTATTTGCATTAAATTTTCATGTGTATCTCTTTAAATCATAGAAACTTTTCACTTATATTACTAATTTCTTAGTAAAATTATTTGGTTCAAGCATATCCATTCCTAGACAAAGTCACATCATCATACATTTATGGTATGCATTTTTTCATTTTTCATGGTATGCATATCACATGCATATGGTATGCACCATACATTTATGGTATGCCTTTAAATAAGCAATAATTTTATTTCATCCATATTTAAGGAAATCCATTGTCAGACCTCTGCATCTTCTATGAAATTCCATTACTGTGAATTATCAGCAAAGACCACTTAACTGAAATCCATTGCACACCAACCATGTAAGTCTGGTATTTGAAGACAGTGCTTATATTGTATCATTTTGGTCATTGATATCATAGGTTTTTAGAATACATCCAAAAACAAAAGCAGCATTATCTTTTCATATAAAATAAAAGTGTGTACATCAGACTTAATATTCCCAGGATTTCTACATGAAACACTACAAAATAATTACTATTCAGGAAAAAATGATCTGTTATTTTTGACTTTTGCCTTATAGTGAACATTTTAATATGAAGATGCAATGTAGGAATATACAAATAATTGATTAAATGTGTAGCCTTACTAATATTATTGAATAATTTCCTTCTACTTAAATGTAAATTCTCTTCTATTTAAATTTAAAGAGTTATTCTGAATGTTTTATTCAGGTACAGAGATATTTGGCACAAAAAAGAAAAGAAAACTTTTGAAACATTAACTCAAATGAATGCATGCATAATGAATTTTGAAAATATTGACAAATGTGAAATGGTAAAAAAATATTTTAATGTAGTGAATTTACTAGGTAAAGTATATGAAAGCATTTCTTTTATCTGAGAGACAACTTTTGGAAATGACTGTGTTTATAGTTAAAAACTTGGTATCTAAAAATGATAGCATCTTCTATAATTATTCTCCAAACCTCTAGAGGTTAGGATGGTGTAAACTGCAGCTACATCACTGTGCTTACATTTAGCATTATTAGACAGAATATTTAACGTCAGGTAGAATGAAAGAGACTCTAATTTTATAAGGGTAGTACAGATTTGGAAGAATTTACAGGATATTTAATATTTGTCTTCCCACTTTTTAACATAGCATTAGGAAGCACACCATTAGAGCATACCTTTTTGGATGCAGAATAGATTTCATTCAACATTCTGGATGGCAGAGAAGGTATCATTTTATCTATCATTCTAGTATCATGGGATGATATTTCAGATGCCTGGTTGACTGGTTGGGAAAAGAGTCATAAAAGATGGTTGTAGACAGTTGCATTCATGGCTTAGTTGGTTAAACATCAGACTCTTGATCTCAGCTCTGCTCTTGAACTTCAGGTGCCCCATGGAAGTGGAAAGAAGATAGAAGAACCTAGAAGATAAAGTAGTTAGTGAATTTATTATTGAGTGCTTCTAATATCTGAAGACAAAATACAGACAAAATATTCTTATAGATGCAGTTCAAACTCTTTACAAATGTAAATATAATTGATATCCTGTGGATAACTTTTGATATCAGAACCCAAAGTCAAAAATAACTTTAATAAACATTGACTGAGAACTTATAATAGTCCAGGGACTACTAAGTGATGGGGTTCTGTAGAAAACAGACACTAGGGGAAGGGGCAAAATGACAGAGAAGTAGGAGACCTTGTTTCAACAAGTCCCCTTAAGTGAGCTAAATATCAACCAGAAAACTCTGAACTCCCATGAAATCTGCCTGAGAAGTAAGATTATATACTTCTGGATCTCAACGGGGGCAGAAGACAGCAGTGGATAGGTAACGTGGAGTGGGATAGTACGGGCTGATATTGGAAGATAAACAGAAGGGGGAGGGAGCCACCAGAAGCAACACTTTGGAAAGAAATACCCCAATATGAAAGTGCCCTGTGATTGGGGACCAGCATTAACTTGGAGTCTGGTTAAAGGCACTTAAAAAGAACAAAAGATCTTAAGGGGCAAGTGTTGGAATCTGGCAGGCATGGGCCTAAGCCAGTGGACCCAGGATGGTCACTGTCTGTGACCACACATACCAGAGAGTCCAGTGGGATGGGGGTTTAGTCTGGAGTCCCTCCCAAGGGGCTTTCCACTGCTTGCACCACTGTTCAGGCTGGGTGTACTCCCGCTTGCCCTTGAGAGAGCCTGGGCACCAGTTGGCAGCATCTAGAACCACAGGATTGCATGACAGACCACTAGGTCTGAGCACTTCAAGCCTGTGCCTGCGAGAACCAAGCATGATCCCTCTGTCAACAGCCTTCTGGGACCTGCATGACTTCAGGGTCTAGGTGCACTCTACGTGGCCCTGGACCTCAGAAAGCAGTCCTTGCAATGGCAGCCACTGAAATCGTGTTCCCTGGCCTATATCATTCATGGTTTTAGTGGCATAGGGGTGCAGAGTCAAGCGGTGGCCTAGGTAACTACTGGGACAGTGGTTGAGGAGGCAAACCACTTGTAGGAGGTTGTGTTGTGTAGCAGAGTTTGCAGAGGGGGAGTCTGAGTGTACTAGACCACCCAGAGGGGAGCAGACTGAGGTTTCTCTCTAAGGCAGAGGTCTGAGTACAGCAGATTCTATACTATGACTCTCTGAAAGCCTCTAAAAGCCAGCAGACAACAAAACCCTCCAGAGAACAAAAGCCTGAAGAACTGGTTTCCAGAGAGCCCAGCCCCTTGACAGCCCACAGGGCAACTCAACCCAAGCAAGACTGACTGGAAGACAACATGGTAGGCCCCTCCCCCAAAGGACAAGCCAAAAGCAAAAGAACAATAACCACAGGGTGGTTAAACTGTAAAACTCCAACATCAGGGAAAAACAATATATTAAGTCCCAAGTATTCCCCTCAAACCCATATATTTCATAGGTATAACTTTTTTAAAATTAGTCCTTATGATTCTTGTTCCTTTAATTTTCTAACCTACTTACTATTACAACTAGAGGCTTAACACAACATTTTCCATAATAACTTTTTAACCTGAACTTTTTTTGTACATATACCTGTGTCTCTTTATCTTTTCATTTTTTTTCTGTATACATATAGATATAAGTTTCAAGGTAATCCTTTTTCCCTATTCAATACTACCCCTATATATAAACCAGTTTCAATTTCCCTGTATCTCTGAAAGTTGAGTCCTTTAAAAAGATAACAAGACCCACCCAGAAAGAACTGAAATAACCTTCCTCATCCACCCCTGGGATTTATAACCACTCTCCCATCTTATTCTTTTGTCAGTGTTTTGGTGTATTTGTTTTTGTTCTGGCATTATATAAATCTTATTCTTGACGCTTATTTTGGTTGGGTTCTTTTTTTTTTTCTTGTCATTTACTTTCGTTGGTCTTTTGTTGTTGTTGTTCATGATAGTTTTTCTACCTTATAAAACGTACTGTTAGGGCTTATTTTGGCTGGGTTTTCTCTCTTTTTTTCCCCTTTTTCTTTTTCTTTTCCCATTGTTTTTGGTGGTGACTTCTGGTTGCTCAGAAACTTTCTGGGGTGCACCTTGCCTGGATTGTGGTTTATATATTCAGCTATAGTCCCCTCGACCAACTCTCACCAAAATGACTAGGAGGAGGAACACCCAACAGAGGAAAAATTCAGAAACTGTTCCCTCTCCCTCCAAATATTGGATATGGACATAAACTGTAGGTCAGAGCGGGAATTCAGGGTAACAATTACCCAGGCAATGGTTAGGTTGGAGAAATACATTAGCAACAACATAGAATCTCAAAGGATGGAAGTGAGAGCCAATCTAACAAAAGTTAAAAATGCTATCACTGAGATCCAATCTAATCTAAATACCCTAACAGGTAGGATGACTGAGGCAGAAGACAGAATTACTGATCTAAAGGACAAACTGACACAGAAGAAAGATCACAGGAGGTTTCAAACAAGCAACTTAGAAGCCATGAAAACAGAAATAGAGAAATAAATGTCATGAAATGTTAAAATGTCAGAACTATTGGGATCCCAGAGTGGGTGAGGAAACAGAAAAGACTAGATTATATAGTTGAACAAATTATGGATGAAACATTCCCCAATGTGAATAATGGAACAAGTATTCATGTCCTAGAGGCAGAAAGGACAACCCCCCCAAGATCAATGAGTCTAGAAAGACATCCATTCACTCGATTGTGAAATTCACAATTGAAATTTTAGACGAGTTCCTAAGGGCAGCTATGGTGAAGAGATACCTTACATATAAAGGCTCATAAGAATAATATCTTACCTGTTCAC
Organism: Nasua narica; assembly: GCA_028533885.1. Lineage (NCBI taxonomy): Eukaryota > Metazoa > Chordata > Mammalia > Carnivora > Procyonidae > Nasua > Nasua narica. Next base: position 16,774 of record JAPYYJ010000824.1, read on the forward strand.
AGAAACCTGGAAAACCAGAAAAGGCTGGCAAGACATATTCAGGACACTAAATGAGAAGAACATGCAGCCAAGAATACATTATTCAGAAAGGATGACATTCAAAATAAATGGACAAATAGAGCTTCCAAGACCAGCAAGGTTTAAAAGAGTATTGACCATGAAGCCAGCACTAAAAGAAATATTAAGGGAGGCTTTATAAAAGAAAAAAAGAAACCTAGACTGACATAGAACAGACAATTACAAAGACAATCTACACAAACAAGGACTTCACAGGGAACATGATGTCAATAAAAACTCATCTTTCAATAATCACTCTCGATGCTTGCATTAAATGGCAAAGGGTTGCAGACTGGATCAAATGACAGGACTCATTCATATGCTGTCTACAAGAAACATATTTGGAACCTACAGATACATCCAGACTAAAAGTGAAGGGATGAAGAACCATCTTTCATGCCAACAGGCCTCAAAAGAAAGCTGAGGTAATGATTCTCATGCCAGATAAATTAGATTTTAAGCTAAAAAGTGTAGTCAGAGATACAGAAGGATACTACATCCTTCTTAAAATGTCTATCCACCAAGAGGATCTAAAAATTGTAAATATTTATGCCCCCAATATGGGATTAGCCAACTATATATGCCAGCTATTAATGAAAATAAAGAGTCATACTGATATGAACACACAAATTTTAGGAAAACTTAACACGCCATTCTCAGTAATAGAAAAATCATCCAAGCAGAAACGCCAAGTTTGAATGACATATTGGACCAGATGGACCTCATAGATACATACAGAACTTTCCAGTCTAAAACCACAAAATACTCATTCTTCTCGAGCGCACATGGAACTTTCTCCAGAATAGACCGCACACTGGGTCAAAAATCAGGGCTTAACTAATATCAAAAGATTGAGATGATTCCCTGCATATTCTCAGACCACAGTGCTTTGAAACTGGAACTCAACCACAAGAAAAAGTTTGGAAGGAATTAAAACACTTGGAACCTAAAGACTAGCCTACTCAAGAATGTGTAGGTCAACCAGGAAATCAAAGAAGAACTTAAACAATTCATGGAAACCAATATGAATGAAGACACATAAGTCAAAAACCTATGGGACACAGCAAAGTCTGTTCTAAAGGGGAAATACATATCTATCCAACCCTCATTCAAAAAAAAAAAAAAAGATTGAGGGGGGCAAGATGGCGGAGAAGTAGGAGATCCTGCTGCAACTGGTCCCCAAAAGTGAGGTGGATATCTACCAGAACACGCTGATTCTGGTAGATATCCACCACTGGATCCACCCTGAACACCCCTGAAATCACCCTGAGGAGCAAGATTTCTCACTACGGTATCTCTTAGAGAGCAGAAGACAGCAGTGGGGAGGTAAAACAAAGTGGGAACACTCGAACTGATATTGGAGGATAAACAAAAGGTGGAGGGAGCCACCAGAAGCTAACCAAGGACAATAATATCCCAAAGGAGAGTGCCCGGTGGCGGGGGACCACCATTAACATAAAATCCATTAAAAACACTTAAAAAGAACAAAAAGTTCTGAGGAGTAACTAGTGGAAGGCGGTGTTCCTGGGAACTGACCTGGGCCCATGCTCCCAGGAAAGAACACCCCAAAGTGAGACCAGTGGGGGACCTAGTCTGAGGTTCCTGAACCTGCAGCGTTCTGTTCTCTGCAAAATTCTGTGGTCCGGGCGTGCACTTGCAAGCACCTTAGAGAGTCTGCTGTGGTCCAAGAGCTGCAGCTTTTCTCTGTGCGTGCCCACGACCATGATATTCCGAGCCCACCACAGAGTCTGAGTGGTCCCTGTTGGCCCCAGAGAGAATGCAGGCAAGCAGCCTAACCTCCAGGGTCCTCGCAGAGCTGCAGAAAGGCGGCTGGGGTCGCAAATATTGCAGCATGCCACAGGCCTCCTGGGTCCGCAATTGCAAAGCTGCAGAAAGGCAGCTAAGGTCCAGGCCACTTAGGACAGGCTGCTCTGTATGCAGACATTTCCTAGAGGGGAGTGTGTGTTCTGAACCACACAGAGGGGAGCAGAGACTGGGGC
>JAPYYJ010000826.1:0-23315 GCA_028533885.1 Nasua narica
ACCAAAAAAATGTTACATTTCTTTGATAAGTAGTGAGGTTTGATTACATCCCACATGTTTGCTTACTAATAACATTTTGTATTTTGGCAATTGTACATTTTATCAATTTATGAATCAATACCTCTGGGTTTTTCACTGGAATGAGGCATGTTTAATAAAACACAAACTCCTTATTTTTCTTATTTACTCTATTTCCCCCCAGATTTCTGACTTTGATTCTGATTAGGGCTGGAGTAAGTAAAACATATTTCATCTGTGGATGTGCTTATACTAATATCTGTCTCTCGAAGACAAGAGAAATGAAATGCATACAATAGTTACATACAGATAGATAAAAGGTCATGATTTTAAACAAATTCAGTGGCTTTGGGGGTGTCTGGCTGGCTCAGTTAGTGGAATATGAGACTCTTGATCTCAGGTTGTGAATTTAAGCCCCACGTTGGGTATAGAAATTACTTAAAAATAAATAAGTAAATAAATAAACAAACTAAAAAAAATAAAACGAAATTCAGTGGCTTTTAAAGCATAAAAATCCCAAGGTTGTTAGGAAAGTGGGTGAATATGTACAGCCCATAGCCTGAACATTCAAGGGTCAGGCAGTAAAAAATAATGGCATTGTGTTTACCTCTGACTAAAGGAAGTAAAATATAATCGTTCTGGCCTTTGAAGTGAGGATAACCCAGGAAGAGAAGCTCTGAATGACCTACACGTCTAAACTCTCTGGGTACCTGTAACTCACCACCTTAATCCTTTGCACCGAAGAGTCCTATGTCCTATAAAATACAGTCAGTACTCTCACAATGCCTGACCAAGCTTACACAATGGTGAAATTGGTGGTTTACAGTGATCTATTTAAAAAGACATATCAAAGCTCAACACCAGCAAAACAAATGAAACGTCTTAACATAAAGATACGTGAACCTGGGGCGCCTGGGTGGCTCAGTCGGTTAAGCCTCTGCCTTCATCTCAGGTCATGATCCCCGGGTCCTGGGATGGAGCCCCAGATCGGGCTCCCTGCTCATCAGGAAGCCTACTTCTCCCTCTCCCACTCCCCCTACTGGTGTTTTCTCTCTCACTGTGTCTCTCTCTGTCAAATAAATAATAAATAAAGTCTTTAAAAAAAAAAGATACGTGAACCTTAAAAGGACAGCATTTTAAGTTTCAGCTGGGAAACTCAGAGAACATTCATTTGCTTGCAAGTGGAATTCAATCAAGTTCATAGCCAGCCCCCCCTGGGGCTCTTCCTCCTCCCAGCTGGTTTGCTAAGTACTGGGGCAGCCACTTCCAGCACCCAATCCGCTTTATGCCCAGGAGATCCACAGGATTACAGATGATGGTCGTGGAGATAAATTACAAGCGCATACCTTGCTGGCTTTTCGAGTCCAGCTTGACTCAACATACCAGGAGGGACTGTTGTCTACACTTGTAATTTGTCCTACCCCCAGGCTGATTAACTTGGCTCGACTAAATCAAGTCTTTTCTTGCTAAGCCATAGTCCCAGCCCTCTGCTTCCAGTCAAAATGCTCCTTCTTCAAGCACAGGCATCTTAGACAACCCCCCTTCTCAACCCCGGCGGCTTCGGTGCCCCTGAAGCCCGGTCGGAATGAGTATGTCCCCTGACGGTTCCTCCTCCTGCCTTGAATGAATCCCATCTTCTTCTCTCCTCCTCTTTGTCTTCCCCTCTCCTCCTCTTTGTCTTCCCCAGCTGTTCCCCTGCTGACCTTTGCAACTCACTCTTCTTTGTCCACCTGTACTGTCAGCGGACTGGTGTCCCTATCTTATTTTCACAGCGACCTACCTACTAACAGTTAGCATGCGCTCAGCATTCTTTGCCATCCTCCCCTCTCCCGCCCCCCAGAGCCCTGGCGGAGGGTCAGGTGCTAGCTGGGTGATCTGGGCCAAATATTTTACTTTCTCGGCTTTATTTTCCTCATTTGTCAAAGGGGGTTGGAGGAGGTGACCGGTTGTTCACAAACAGGTCTCCACGACTCCTCACATCCCTGAACGGCTGCTGCTTTGGGATGTGACTATGTCACTCGGCTTGCCCCTCGGACCCGGCTGGCCGCGTGCTCAGAGCAACTGCATGTGATGAAGCGGTACTCCAGGCTTCTGAGCCTCAGCCTTGGGAAGCCTCGCAGCCTCTGTCCTCTGCCTGCAGGAATATCGATTCCGCCGCAGAAGGAAGCCTGGGCTGGCCTCCCGGGGAATGAGAGCATGCGCAGACCAGACGGGCCCCTGCGGGGCGCACCGCCACCTGCCAGACCGGTGAGTGCCCGTCTGGGTGCAGAGACCCGAGGGGAGCCCGGGAGCGTCCCCCTGCTCAGCGCAGCCCGAATGACTGTCCTGCCGAACTGTGAGCTAACCAACAGAAGTCCTTCAGAGCCTTTAAGCTTTGGGATGGTTTGTTATGCAGAACTTAAAAACATAAACGCAGATGAGATTATCTTGAAGACCTCTTCCGGCTTAAGACGTACAGTGAAATGAAAAGGCTCATTATTCCTACATCAGAATTAAATCATTACGAAATCTTACAAATCTGAAGAGGGCCTTGGGGTGCCTGGGTGGCTCAGTCGAGCGTCTGCCTTTGGCTTGGGTGGTGATCCCAGGGTCGTGGGATCGAGCCCCATAGGGGGCTCCCTGCTCCGCGGGAAGCCTACTTCTCCCTCTCCTGCTCCCCCTGCTCCTGTTCCCTCTCTGTCAAATAAAAAATTTCTCTCTGTTTCTCTCTGTCAAATAAATAAAATCTTTAAAAAGATATATATTTTGAAAATCTGAAGAGGGTCTTATAATTTTGTCAATCTCTCCATGTTCAGGTAAAATACTAATAATCAGTGATCACAGCAGATGCTGTGTTGATCTCCTAGTCCATGGGGATTCTGCGGCCATCATGGCTAATCCTCACATGGCTGCCTTGGGATTCGATGTCCCCGTTTACAGGGACACCACTGAGCCCGCCCACAGGCTGGAGTTTTGTCCCTGGATGAGAACTCAGGCCTTGATTCTCAAGCCTGTGTCCACCTGACATCTCTCACTGCGTACCACTAACTCCACTAAGAAACAATGCAACTGGGGCACCTGGGTGGCTCAGTGGGTTAAAGCCTCTGCCTTCGGCTCAGGTCATGATCTTGGGGTCTTGGGATTGAAACCTGTGTCAGGCTCCCTGCTTGGCAGGGAGCCTGCTTCTCCCTCTCCCCTACCCCTGCTTGTGTTCCCTCTCTCCCTGTGTCTCTCTCTATCAAATAAATAAATACAATCTTTAAAAAATAACAACAACAGGGGCGCCTGGGTGGCTCAGTGGGTTAAAACCTCTGCCTTCGGCTCAGGTCATGATCTCAGGGTCCAGGGATCGAGCCCCGCATCGGGCTCTCTGCTCTGCAGGGAGCCTGCTTCCCTCTCTCTCTCTGCCTGCCTCTCTGCCTACTTGTGATCCCTCTCTCTCTGTCAAATAAATAAATAAAAATCTTAAAAAAAAAAAAAAGAAACAATGCAACTGATAGTATAGTAAGCTCGACGGGACTTCGGATGTTTAAAAAGGTAGTAATGAGAATCCAAAGAGAACTGAAGACCGAGCAGCTGGACGGACTTGTTGCGAGCAAGCAAGTCCCCAAAGCCACAAAACAGGAACTACACTTTCCATTATCTTGTCACAAAGATCTCAAATACTGCTCAAAATTGCTCCCTTACAAGCTCCTCTTGCTGAGGGCAACAATTCCTCTTTGTGCTGTGCTCAATCCCCCTCGTCATCTCGCTGCTCACATTTTTTCTCCACTTTCCTTACTTCCTTGGCTTCCGTCTCCATCATTTTCTCTTTCACAGCTGACCCTCCTGGACATGAACCTTATGACACCTTGCTCTGCTCATCAGGCAGCTCGGCAGCCTGATTTCGGTCTACCCTCTCCTCTTGGCTACAAAGACCTCTTGCCGAGAAATATTCCCCCCGCCCCCCAGCCTCTCCTGCTCTTACAGGTTCGATCAGCAGTGAACCCTAGAACAAACTGTTCAGGCGAATCCTGTAAAAACGGATTTGTCGCCTGAATTGTAGATCAAAGCAGCATGAAAGTTTCCCTCCCACACAGACACTCAAACAGTTTTTTTGTTTCATATCGCCCAGCAACCGCCACGCACGGAAGAGCACGAATGGAGTACACGGGGCAGGAACCGTATCCTGAGTCAGAGCTTTGGACGTCAGGTTAATGACATCATGGACGCTGGATTCGTCTGTCCAACTCAAGACCCTCTCCAAACTCTTCAACCCCCAGAAAACTCACTCCAGGAAAGTGAGCCCCTTTGTGTTTCTGCTCCAGAAAGGTGATACTTCCAGGAACAGATTTCTTATCGCTCCTTTGCCAAGGAAAGCCTTAGAAGAGCTATTACGAGTACTCAGCCAGGAGGAGGCAGAGGAAAGAGAGCCCAAGCACTTGTCCAGGGGCTGCTCCCGTAGCTTCATAATCTGGGGCCTGGCCTCTCCTCTTCCCCACTGCTTTTCTGCAAAGATTGTTTTGAGAGCCTTTGTCTCTGACATCTGAGCCTGCTGTTTGCCTGGTCCACAGCCAAGACTCAGGGAGGGGCAGGGCTTAGAAAAAGCAAGCAGGTGTCTTGGAAAATGTGTTCTTTTGCTGACAGGAAAGTTAAACCAGAGAGGGAAGTTTGGAGGAAGGGAAGCTCCCGTAAAGAAAAGGGACGAACTAAAGCAAGCAATGACGACAACAAAAGCAACAAACTTTAGAGCTAAAAGAGCAGCCATCAAATCATGACACCAGCTTTCAAGCCAAGTTAGATAGTAAAGCCCATTTAAATTCCTTGAGTGGCTGTGACTGAGATTGCCCAATCGAGACTCAATGACTGCCTTTTCTGTATTTCTTAGCCGGGCCCTGAGAGCCTTCCTCGATGTTTATTCTCATATGACACGAAGTCACAACAGAAGGAAAAATGAAGTGATCCAGGTAACGCTAAGAGGTGTAATTCCCATTGCTGGGTCAGAGCACAGGGAGTGATCTCTTACCCATTGTCACCCAAAAGAAGGTGCTGTAGGAAGGCTAGCTGTCCACTCTGAAGTCAGATTTAAAAGAGTTTAAGGGTCAGTTCCTCATGTGGCCAGCCATCGAGGCTTCCTTGTCTTCCTAAATCAATCTTCTCTCTTTTTAATCCATTCATACCTTTTACCCCCACCACCTGGGAAGGCACCGATTGTCACCTTGGATTTTCCAAACGATACTGAACGAATTACTTGTCATATACCCATCCGGCTGTCCATCAGGGTCTCATTTGTCTTGGTGTCCCCAGGGCCTCACATGGTCCCTGACTCGTGGTTGATCGATACCTATTTGCTCAACTTTTGGGGTAATAAATGAGTTCTACAAACTCATGCCATCATCGTGAAGCAACTCAATCCATATTTGACATACGTGAGAGATGTGATCCTGCACACGAATTAAAATCATGTTGGCAAAAAGTGATTTTTCCCCGGAAAATAATATGGGAAAGTGAGTCACAGCTAACATTTACACAGGGCCTACTCTAGGCGAGGCATAATTACATGTATTCATTCATTTACTGTCTGCAAAAAAGCCACGAGATAAATAATATTATTCCATTCTACCAATGAGGAAATTAAAACACTGGGAGGCTCTGTTAAAGTCAGATGGCCTGGTTTGAATGCTGTACCTGACCTTTATTTACTGTGTGATTTTCACTTCTCTGGGCCTCAGTTTTCTCGGCTCCAGAGTGAGGGTGGGAATAATATCTCATGGGCTTTGGGGGAGGATTAAGTGAGTTAATGCATGGAAGGCCTACATACCCAGGCCTGGTAGCATGAAGTGTTGACTTAATGTGATCTGTGAAATGAGTTGGGGACTGAGGAGTGGGGGCGGAGATGTGTATCACCTTCCCCAGCAAAACAGAGGTGGAAGGCAATAAAGACAATCACACTTCAGCTTTTCCTTTCTTTGTAAAGAAACTCAAAAGCAGCAACTGTTTAGTTTGGGCCGCCGCTTCTCCCAGACCCCCATGTTGCACTTAACAGCACGGTTGCTAAAAAACTAGTTTGCAGTGAAGATTTCAGAGAGGGGGGGCCCGGGGGTAATCTCACTGCCACTCACTGAATGGACCTCACACTGCACTGAATGCACTGGCAAATGCCAAGGTTTGGGGCCAGGACTGCTAGGATTTTGCCCATTGTTAGCACAACGTCTAAAAGGTTCACTTTTCTAGACTCTTCTAAGGCAAGTGTGCTTGAACTGAGAACCGTTTACACGTTTATCTATCTCATCCTGGACTCCAGTCTCACTTCAGAAAGTAAGTAGTCACACATGTGACTCAGCTTGTATTTTTCTGAGCACTTACTATGTGCCAGACACTGTTTTAGAAGCCTGGAATTAGTGCACAAAGGAGACAGCTCCTAGCCATCCTGGAGTTTGTAGCTAGAAAGCGGTGGTTTTTCAACGGCCACCTCCTTGGCCCAAAGCAGCTCTGTCTCTCGCCTGGATGACTGCAGGAGCCCCTCCTTGTCTCCCTGATTCCACTCTAGCTGCTCTTTCATCCGGGCTGTGTACGGCAGCCAGAGGGATATTTTTAAAACCACAGAGGGAAGTCTGGAGGAAAAGTCTTCAATCTCTCCAGGAGCTTCTAACCATACTTAGAATTCCACGTGCAGCCTCTGGCCCTCTGCCTTTTCTACCACATTAACCTTCCCCCCCCCCCCCCGACTCCAATCAGCAGCTGGCCTTCTTTCTGCTCCTCTTGAAACCCAATCTGGTCCCCGATGGGCTCTGCGCTTGCTGTCCCCTCCACCCACAATATCCTTCCCTATTTTATCACCTGGCCATTCCTGGGTATCATTTAGGCCTTACCTAACAAGTCATATTGGAAGAGAAGTCTTCTGTGATCTTCACCAGAAATAATCCCTTCCCCCAGGCACACTTACTATTAAATTACTTGGTCTACTAAAAAAAAAAAAAGAAAAAAAAATACTTGGTCTACTTTTCTTAATCTCATTAATCTTATGAAAACACCTGCATTTATTTCTTTTTTGTCAATCATCTCCTCCTTGCCCCTTTAAAATAAAATCTGTATGAGCAAGGACCTTGCTCATCCTGTTTTCTGGAATGATGTCTATCTGACACAGAGCAGGGACTCCGTAAGCCCTCGGTGAACAAACGAATATGACTCTGGGCAACTCTTCTCTCTGGACCTGCATTCGTTCATCTATATAATAAGGGGTTTGGGTTAGAAGTGGGAAAGGGTACTTTCCCACTGGAGAGGATTCTAAGCACGCTTTTGCTAATGTTTCAAGGGGGTACAGCCTAATATTTAAAGGACACAGTGAACAAATCCATATTCAGTTCTGTCTGAGATCTCACAGATTCCAGCTCTGCGGCTGAAAAGTGCCACGTTTCACACAGTTCTCCTGGGTCCATTGCCCTTGCACTCCCTCCGCCCTTTCTTCCGGCTGCTTCTCTGGGGAACCAGCCCATGATTCAAATCAGCTAGAAGAGAATTTACAATTCCGGATTCCAACTGACAACACCCTTATGGAGGATGAAGATAACATCTGGGGTTATATGTGGTACCTTCATGATGCTGCTGAATGTTAGGGGAACCATGCACTGGCCCATCCTCCCGGAGGCGGGAAGTGGGCCTGGGATTAAAGGGTCAGCATCTGCTACCTGACACCATGTGCTGGTTGCTTTCACTGGTGCCCAGCAAGGTAGGTGCTCTTATACTCATGATACAGTAAAAAAAATTTGAAACCACTAAATGCCAAAAAAACCAAAACCAACAAACAAAAAACTCCAACGTGCCTGTGGTTATCCCGTGGCAAGGAAAAGGGCAAGGCTTCTGGATAGTTTCAGACCCCGACTACTCAGCATGCTAACGTGTGTTATTTCCAGAGTGAGTACAGATTATTTTCCAGAGCCTGAATTATTCAACACTTGGCCTGTCTTGGCCCTTTTTTTCATGCTGGTGGGCTCACCATTGAAGTGTCAGTTCCCTAACCAGAATGCTAGACATTCTGAATATACAACAAGTAGTGACTAAGGTATTTGAAAACGAGAGTTTTTAGCCTTTGCTTCCCACTTATTGTTTTTTTTGTTTTTTAAGTAGGCTCCACACCTAGCATGGAGCCCAACATGGGGCTTGAACTCACAATCATGAGCTCAGGACCTGAGCTGAGATCGGGAGTGGGACACTTACCCAACTCAGCCAACCAAGTGTCCGCATCCCCACTCTCCCCACCCGCCACTCATTCTTCTTTATACAGATGCTCAGACATGTTTCCACAGGAACTTGTAAGGCAAGGGTTAATGCAAGTTCCATGTTAGGATTCTACAGTGTACGAGACCTGCTTGGAGCGGCAGAAGTGGACAGAAATCCCTTTCTGGGAGGCTGTTATTAGCACAGCTGCAAGGCAGGTTAGAGCCAATCTGTTCTGTTTCATAGATAAAGTCCATGATCTCAATGTCTTGGATTTGCTTACATATCCTACTATTCATGCCTTCTTTCCAAAGACTGACTACATCCTAAATTTTGGCCATGCCCTCTGCATGGCTAGTTATGTAATCAGGTAACAAGACAGAATTGTACTCATGAATATCTAGTGCATCTCTCCTTCCTTTTCATGAATAAGGATGCAGAGTATGGTACTTTTCTCTCACATTCAGGCAACTTAATGCCAATTCTTAGAACATGTCCTGTCAAGGAAAAAATACAGAAAGAGGAACAGTCTCAGAGAAGCCTAGGCAATTCCACAAGGTTGAAAGAGAGTGATGCCTGTATAACTTTATTCCAGATGCAGGCAGAAAGGTCACAAGACCACATTGCTTTCACTGTAATTAATACCCACATTTATCATATTCAATTTAATTCACTCTTTGTACCATGCTAATTTAGCGATGTTAGAACACCAACTCACATCCAAAGTTCTCAAGGTAGCTTTAAGAAACTTAATGCTGAGATATGGCATTCTCTCTCTCCCTACCTCTACATACGCCCAAATGTGCAAGCCAGGACTAAAGAAAGAGGCATTACAAATGGTTACTTAGTCTTTGCTTTAGGACACAGAATGTGAGAAAGGGGCCTAAGGTTTCCTGAATGCCGCCACCATGAAAGTCATTCTCCTGTGTCCCCATCAGGGATCACGGAGGCTTAGAAAGTCCATGATGCAAATCATTAACCACTTCAGGATTCTTTGACAGGGTCAAAGAAAGTTTGATGTGGACATATATTAAGGTTCATTGGTTTCGATCACAGTTTGTAATGTATTTCCAAGAAGAATTAACCTTTGAAGTAATCCTTATCCAAAGGGCTGCTGCCTTTTCCAAGTTCACTTTAGCAAACCTGTCTCACGATGGGTTAGGTTTAAACTGTTTTTCTCCAACTATTAACCTGATCAATCAACACTCCACAGCATCAGAAATTACTGCAGAAGCACATTACAAAAGCTTCACTTTGAACACTTCCTCCTGAATCCTTGAACTAAATGTTATCATTAGAATTATGACTCTGCTCATCAGTTATTTCAAACTTACATAATGTTTTGTATTGTACCATCTCATCCAGAAGAGCTTATTACGTTTTTGTCTTTAGATGTAGTTACATTTATTTATCCAAACATCCTCCAAAGAAGTACTCTCAGAGATTCTGTAACAAAACCGGTACCTGGGGGCAAAAGGAAATACTGCTAGCCATACAAATGCATGTGTCTATTCCAAATTATGTAACTTATTTATGGAAACCTAATATTGGCACAAAAGATATTTTACTGGTAATATTGTTGTCATATGTTATTTGTTATCATTTTAGGCTCTAGTATTTAAATTCTCCTTTCTTGATAATCAACAAAATTGGTGATTATTCTTCATGATGTATTAAATGCTTTAACATAGGAGCACCTGGGTGGCTCAGTGGGTTAAAGCCTCTTTCTTCAGCTCGGGTTGTGATCTCAGGGTCCTGGGATCGAGCCCCGCATCGGGCTCTCTGCTCAGGAGGGAGCCTGCTTCCCCCTCTCTCTCTGACTGCCTCTCTGCCTGCTTGTGATCTATCTCTCTCTCTGTCAAATAAATAATAAAAAATAAAATCTTAAAAAAATATAAATGCTTTAACATAAAATCTCAATGGGTCTTTGGAGAAAAAGCCCAAATAAAGCTTGATTACACAATAAAAACGATAGTGTAACATTGGAAGCTATCGTGTACTTCAAATGAATATATCTCAGTGCACCAAGAACAAGTGCAGAATTGTACTCATCCTGTTACCAACCAACTCATTTCTCAAAAATGAAATGTCAGTGTAATGAAGCAGCAATGGGAGCTGTATTTTACAGAGGAAAAGTGGAAATGAACAGAACCGTTTACTTGGTATATGTGTATACGTGTGGACTATGCTTTATTAACAATGACCTCGGACTTTAAAAGTCATCAACTATTTAGCTTGAATCACTTAGGCCTTATGAGCAAAAATGTTTTGTTTCGGGTAGGCTACAATAATGTCTGGCATAGAAAAAGAAAAATGGATGTCTGATTCCCTCATCATTTTGTTTTATATTGTTTTCCTTTAAATCATTCTGGAACCTCCATGCTCATTGCTAATATTCCAAAATAGGAGTCGATAGTAATGAATTAAGCACAGTGGAATGTCTGTGTGAGAGCCACGGGCCACACTTACAAGCAGTCCAGGAAGCATTGGGAGCCTGTCCCACTCATAGAAAAGGGGTCATGGGTAGTTGTGTTTTGGGTCATATGATCCCAAATTTTTCACATTCCTGGTCCTCATCCACCAAACCAGGAATTCGCTTGACCTAAAAGCTAAACAAGAGAAGGAATGCTGCCCAGCTGATGTGTTTTATTTGGGGCAGTGATTAATAACTCAGTCATGTGCTTCCTCCTAACATGTCTTGAAATCACGATGACAAGTAAGACAAACTGAAGTCACACTGAGTCCGGGAGTCTCACCGTGGGAAGGTATGACACGATACCGTGCGTAGAAGCCATGAGGCACCAGTCTTGAACAGGCTGAAGCAATGGGGCACAGAGGAAAGTGGCAAAAAGAAACTCAGCGGTGGCAATGGAAGTGACCAAGGAGAGGCAGGAGAGTGAGGCTGAGCCCCAGTCCGGCCTATTACCAGCCCCAGGGACTGGCCCCAGGAAGCTGCTCTGGTCTGAGCAACGTCCCTGTTTCCAAAGACTGGGTGTGCAGGGTGAGGCCATTCCTTCTGTTTCCTTCCTGCTCCATCACAGACTTGCAGCCAAGTGCCGCCCTTCCTCCAAGGTAAACCTGCAATGATCCTTGTCACCTGCAAGAGCTTAACCGGGAAAGCCCGCCATAGCCCACAGTAGGCATCTGCTCACAAGGGACTTCCTCAGTGTCCCCACAGGAAATCCTAAATATCAAATAAAACGGACTTCGATTTGCCACTATACGATTTTTCAGTTCTTTCTTTTTTCCAATTGTTAAGGTAAAATTACACTCCAGACAAAAGACTCAGGAAAGTTTAAAGTAAATAAAGGCCACGTGTAATCCCTACAACCAGAGACATGGCTCTGTGTGCCCAGCCTTTCAAAGCAGGGACGGCAGGATGTTCCGCTGAGAGCCAGCCTGTGTCAGGTTTCTCGGGGGCATGAAAGCAAGAGACCTCACACATCCAAACAAACTGCGAGAAGTCCAGTCAGGAGAACCTGCTTGTAGGGTTTATTAAAACAAATGAAGGGGCACCTGGGTGGCTCAGCTGGTTGAGTGTTCGACTCCTGATTTCGACTCAGGTCATGATCTCAGGTTTGTGAGATTGAGCCCCATGTTGGGCTCCATACTCAGTGGGAAGTCTACTTGAGATTTCTCTCTCTCCTTCACCCTCTAGCCCTACTCCTGCTTAGGTGCTCTCTCTGAAGTAAATACATCTTTAAAAACTAAAAGAAAACAGAAAAGCCAAAGTTCTTTGCCCTGTGTTTTCTTCCAGTTTTATAGCTTCCAGTCATACGTGTAAGTCTTCAACCCATTTTGAGTTGATTTTTATGTATGCTGAAAGATAAGGGTCCAATTTCATTTTTCTGCATGTTGGCTGTCCAGTTTTCCCAACACCATTCGTTGAAGAGATTATCCTTTCTCTATTGTGTATTCTTGGCACCCTCATCAAAAATCGGCTGACATATATGCACAAATTTATTTCTGAGCTCATTACTCTGTCCCATCGGCCTCTATATGGATCTTTATGCTAGTACCATACTGTTTTAACTACTGTAGCTTTGTAATATATTTTGAAGTTAGAAGGTGTGGTGTGATTTCATGGATATTATCCAAAAGCACAGGCAAAAATAGACAAGTGGGACTATATCAAACTAAAAATCTTCTGCACAGCAAAGGAAACAATCAATAGAGTGAAAAAGCAACCCATGGAATGGGAGAAAATATGTTCAAAGTGCATCTCTGTTAAAGGGTTAATTTCCAAACTATGCTGGGCCCCCTGGGGGGCTCAGTCGGTTAAGCATCTGGAGCTCAGGTCATGAGCTCCCTGTCCTGGGATTGAGTCCTGCATTGGGCTCCTTGCTCAGGGGGGAGCCTGCTTCTCCCTCTGTGTGCTGCTTCCCCTTGTGCTCTCTCTCTGACAAACAAATAAATAAAATCTTTTTTAAAAATGTCCAAAATATGTGAGTAACTCTTATAATTCAATAGCAAAATATTAATAACTTGATTTTAAAATGGGGGGGGCACCTAGGTGGCTGAATCAGTTGAGTGTTGGGCTCTTGGCTGCAGCTCAGGTCATGATCTCATGGGTCATGGGATTGAGCCCTGCGCCCAGCTCTGGGTTCATTGGACAGTCCCTTGGGGATTCTATCCTTCACCCCCTCCCCACTCCTTCACAAGCTTTTTCTCCTCTCTTTCTCAAATAAATATATAAACCTTTTCTTAAAAAATGGGCTAGGGGCTTGAATAGACATTTCTCCACAGAAAGCATACAAATGGCCAAGAGATATAGGAAAAGATCCTTAAAGTCAATCATCATCAGGAAAATGCAAATCAAAACCACAATGAGATATCACCTCATACCTGTTAGAAGGGCTACTATGGGGCGCCTGGGTGGCTCAATTGGTTGGGCGACTGCCTTCGGCTCAGGTCATGGTCCCGGAGTCCCAGGATCAAGCCCCATATCGGACTCCCGGCTCTGCGGGAGGACTGCTTCTCCCTCTGACTTTCTCCCCTCTCATTCTCAGTCTCTCTCTCTCTCTAATAAATAAATAAAATCTTAAAAAAAAAAAACAAAAACAAGGGCTACTATGAAAAAACAAAACCAAACAAAAACAAAGACAAATGTTGGCAGGGCCGAAGAAACTGGAATCCTTTAGTATGCTGTTGATTGAAATGCAAAATGGTGCAGCCACTATGGAAAACAGTATGGAGGTTCCTCAAAAAATAAAATAGAACTACTATATGATCTAGCAATTCTACTCCTGGGAATACATCAGAAGGAAATGAAGACACTAGATCAAGAGATATCTGTATCTCCCATATTCATAGAAATATTAATCACAATGACCAAGATGTAGAAAGAATCTAAAGGTCCATCAATGGATGGATTTTTTAAATGCGGTATAAAGGGCCCCTGGGTGGCGCAGTTGGTTGAGCGACTGCCTTCAGCTCAGGTCATGATCCCGGAGTCCCGGGATCGAGTCCCACATCGGGCTCCCAGCTCCATGGGGAGTCCGCTTCTCACTCTGACCTTCTCCCTTCTCATGCTCTCTCTCACTCTCTCTCTTTCCTAATAAATAAATAAATAAAATCTTTAAAAATAAATAAATAAATGCAGTATAAAAATAAAATGGAATATTACTCAGCCTTTAAAAAGAAGGAAGGTCTGCAAATGTGACAAGATGGATGAACCTTGAGGGCACTATGCCGAGTGAGATCAGCCAGACACAGAAGGGCAGATATTCAATGATTCCACTTACATGAGGTTTCTAATATAGTTAAACTCACAGAAGCAAAGGACAGAATGGTGGTAAGGGACTGGGGGGAGGGGGACATGAGGAGTTGCTAATCAACACATAAAATTCCAGTTCTGCCTAAATGAGTAAGTTCCAGAGATCTGCTGAGTAACATTGTGCCAATAGACGAAAACACTTTATTATGCACTGAAAGCTCTGTTCAGAGGGTGGAGCTCATGTTAAGTGTTCTTACCAAAAAAAAAAAATATCCAAAGACCTCTTGTTAAGGTTACAAGTCCCCTTACCCACATTAGTGACTTATGAAGGAGGAGTTTAGAGAAAGAAGCCTCAACAGCACCACTGGAAGACCTCCATCTAGGTGGCTTACGCTCTGGGGGAAAGGCTGCCTGTAAGTTCGAGAAGCTGGTGCCAGCCAGCTTGGAATAAAGGGAAGCTGAAGGGAGGTTGCTCAGCGGGCCATCAGTCCTCACTTCCAGGGTCTCTCAGGCAGAAATGCTGTGTGCATGTCCCAAGGACAAGACACGAGTCCCCAAAGAGGCAGAAGAGGCGTGGGGTTCTCTTAGTTCATACCCACAAGAGCTAGCTCAAGAGGGAAAAAGACCTTAGTGGAAAGAGGCTGTGGGTGAATCACTGGGCTCCTAGGGACACGGCGAGGTTAGCAGAGAGCGGGGGACAGCACACCCTTTCATCAAGGAAGCTGCAGGAGAACAAAGCCTAAAACCCCCTCCCCCACAGGCATATGAGACAAGAAATGCAAACATCGGTCCAACCCAGAGAGTGTGGAAGCCATTCCCCAGCCTTTCCAGTCAAGCGAGAGCTTTCAGCATCCATCACCCCTACACCCGACTCAAACTTGGACCTCTCTGCCCAGCCACACTCCACTTCATCCACTGAGGGCATGGGGAGGCAGAGGTTTTGGTGGGGGCGGGGGAGAAGAAAGGATCAAACCTCTCCTCACCATTGCAGGCTTCCCACCGTGGGTGTGCGAGGGAATGGCTGCCGAGGTCACATTTAATCAGGAACCAGACAGCTCGATCGCTATTTATTGGATTGGGACTGTGTTTTGTGTCTTCAAGCGGCCAAAGGGTTTTTGTCACCTAACAGTGAGCAGAAAAGTCATGGCACTACTCATGTTTTTATCCAGGGACATTAAAAGAGCCAAACTATAGATGCTTTCTGGTAATATACCCCAGGGGCCAGATTCGTCCAATACACCACATACACAGGTATATGCTTTTCAAAAAATGCTTTTACACTATAAATACTGTTTTGCAGCCAATAATTCTCACTTAGCATTATATTAAGAATGCTACACTACATCAGTATTTTCTTATCCTTGTACCTCTGTTCCATAGTATATGTACCTAGTCCTTTATTGTTGGATATAGGAGGGTTTTTTTTAAGGATTTTATTTCTTTATGTGTCAGAAAGACACATAGAAAGAGAGAGAGTGTGTACAAGCAGAGGGATCAGCAGGCAGAGGGAGAAGCAGACTCCCTGCTGAGCAGGGAGCCCGATGTGGGGCTCCATCCAAGGATTCTGGGATCATGACCTGAGCCGAAGGCAGACACTTAACTGACTGAGCCACCCAGGTGCCATTAGGAGTTGTTTTTTATTTTTCACAGCCAAAATGTTCAAACCTAGCATTCCTGATTAATTCCTTAGGATAAATTTCCTTGAGGTGGGATGGCTGAACCAAAGGATATACACATTTTAGTGACTTATGAAATATATCACCAAATTGCTCTGGAGAAAGGTCACACCAAATTTTTCTCCAACCAGCAGATCCCATAAAAGAGCCAGTTTTGCCTGGCCCTTGCCAACATGACTTATGATTGTCCTTATTAATCTTTGATAATCTGATATCTAATAAGCATAATAAAAAGGTTTTTTGGTTTTTTTTTAATTTTTTTAAAGATTTTATTTATTTTTTTGACAGAAAGAGAGAGAGATCACAAGCAGGCAGAGAGATAGGCAGAGAGAGAGGGGGAAGCAGGTTCCCTGCTGAGCAGAGAGCCTGATATGGGGCTCGATCCCAGGACCCTGGGATCATGACCTGAGCCGAAGGCAGAGGCTTTAACCCACTGAGCCACCCAGGCGCCCAAAAAAGGTTTTTTTTTTTCATTAAAAAATGTACAGTTACTGGAGAGGTTGACTATTATTTCATTTGTTAATTGCATATGTGGTTTTTTTATGACTTATCTGCTCAACACCTTTGCTTGCTATTTTAATCCTGGTATCACTGAAAATACCAGTACTTTGGAGTTCAAGGCAAAAGACCAAAAGGCTGTAACCTTCGAAAATTCAGGTAACCGAATTTTCTCAGTTGTTTGCCTCCTGTTACTCCTGCTTCTGTTCTGATTACAGTCATAAATACAAAGAGAGGTACGAGGTGGCCACAGGACACAGACACTATTGTCAAAGATGCTCTCTAGTGCTATCTTCATCTTTTCCCAGCCAATGGCCCCAGACTGGCTCGGTGGCATACAGTTACCGTCTGAGCGTGTGTGAGAGCAGATGGGGGGGACAGTCAGAGGATGGGTTCTGATCCCTGTGTTAGCTGGGCTGATCAGGTAACATCTATGTGTCTCATTTTCCTCAACTGTACAACTCGGTTCTTCATGACCAGACCCCCTGCTTACCCATGTGAACGTTTTTCCCATCCTCCCCTCACTTGGCCCTAGGTGCCAACCATTCCAACCCCTGGCCATTCCAACTCGCCAGCCCTTCCCCAAGTTGCTCTTCGCCTGCTTCGCCTTCCCTTACGTATTCTTGGTCCCACGATCTAGCTCCCACTTTGCTAAAGGATTGAAAAATGTTTTTGGAGTAAAAAATAAAATGAATTCAGTTCATCAGTTCAGTTCATTCATCATAATGAGCATTTGCATTCATAAAGATGCTGGGAATATGCTAGGAAATGTAAGCTCTAACAGTGGGAAAAGAGCCGTGTTATAACACAGGGCATGTTAGATCCTTAAAAGAAAAAGAGTTGGGACGCCTGTGTGGCTCAGTCACTAAGCATCTGCCTTGGCTCAGGTCATGATCCCTGGGTCCTGGGATCGAGCCCTATGTCAGGCTCCCTGCTCGTCTGCTTTTCCCTTTGTCTGCCACTCCCACCGTCTGTGCTCTCTCTCTCTCTGACAAATAAATAAGTAAAATATTAAAAAAGAAAAAAGAAAAACAGTCTCGGGGCACCTAAGTGGCTCAGTCTGGCTCTTGGTTTTGGCTCGGGTCATGATCTCGGGGGTCCTGGTATGGAGCCCCACGTCAGACTCAGCCTCAGACTCGACCCTCAGCGGGTATGCTTTGGGGTTCCCTCCCTCTGCCCCTCCCCACACATACTCTCTCTAAAAAAATAAATAAATCTTTACAATAACAACAAAAACCCAGTCTCTCTTCTCACAACACCTCTGACACTATCTGCCCAGAATTAGTGTAGACTTCACAGGTTAAGAGTTCAGTCCCACAGGACTTGAGCCCACTTTGGCCACCGGCCTCCAACCCAGGCTCCTAGGACTTCTCCCTGACTGCCCAAGGGCTGCTCTTGGGGTTTGATGATTTGCTGAACAGGTCACAGGACACAGGTAAAGAGTTTACCTGCTATTGTCAGTGTATTACAAAGGATATTTATCAACAATACAAATGGACAGCCAGATTAAGAAATACACAGGATGAGGTCCGGAAGCATGCTGAGCACAGGAGTTTCTGTGGGGTTGGAGGTACACCCCCCTCCTGGCAAGGGGATGCATTCTTGTCCACCAACCAGAAGCTCTCTGAACTTCGTGGCTTAGGGTTCTTATAGAGGCTTCGTTTTGTAAGCATGATTGTTTAAATCATTAGATGTCATTGGTTAAGTTCATCTCCAGCCCCCACCCTTCCTCACCCCTCCCTGGAGGTCAGGGGGTGGGGCTAAAGGTTCCAATCCTCTAATCACATGACTGGTTCCTCTGACTCTAACTTCCAGGAGTCCCTGACTGGGGTATGGTTGAAAGGAACGTATTACAAACAACAAAAGATGAATGGATAAAGAAGATGTGGTCCATACATACAATGGAATATTATGCCTTCATCAGAAAGGATGAATACCCAACTTGTGCATCGACATGGACGGGACTAGAGGAGATTATGCTGAATGAAATAAGTGAAGCAGAGAAAGACAATCATCATATGGTTTCACTGGAGCCATACTATGCTCCACAAGTATAAGCATAATTCACAAGCTTATACTTGTGGAGCATAAGGAGTAGCATGGAGGACATTAGGAGAAGGAAGGGAAATATGACAAGGGGGGAATCAGAACGGGAGATGAACCATGAAATACTATGGATTCCAAGGAATAAACTGAGGATTTTAGAGGGAAGAAGGGTAGGGAGTAGGAGGGAGCCTGGCGGTGGGTATTAAGGAGGGCACAGATTGCATGGAACACTGTGGGTTATACATAAACAATGAATCTTGGAACACTACATCAAAAACTAATGATGTACTATATGGTGACTAACATAGTAATAATTAAAGAAAAATACATGTTTAAAACCAAAAAACCCCCCAAAAAACAAAAAACAAAAAGACACTTCTCTCATCCCTACCACACAGGAAAATTCAAGGGTTTTAGAAGCTCTATACCAGGAACCAGAGACAAACATCAAATATATATTTCTTATTATGTCACAATCACATAATGAAAAACGAAGACTTTTGCTTTGGGATTATAAGGAAGGATATGATTGGTTCTGGGTTAGGGCTGGGAAAGCGTTCACAAAGATGGGTCTCCGAGGAGAGACGGAAATATACTGGAGGATAAGCCCCATCAGGGCAGAGTCTGAATCTGCCACTGTTTCTTGCGAGTGATGCTCTTTCTTCAGTCAACAGTCCAATCATTTGGAAAAAAGATTGTGTGCATGTGTTCATATGCATGTGTGTGTGTGTGTGTGTGTAGGAAGGGGGTAGAGTTGCAGACCATCACTGGCAAAGAGTAATCTGAGGGAAGGAAGTAGAATAGGAGTGAACGGGTAGGTTTTCCTTCTTTTTGTTTTGTTTTGGTGTTCACAGAAGTTTTATTTGCTGGCCTTGCATTAAGAGAAATCATGCAAGCTTACTCACGGCGGTCAATCATTGTCTATTAATATTTTCTATATAATACTGTCCTGTGTCATTGGGCCATAACTAAGAATCCCAGAAACTCTGAAATTCTCTCAATTCCTTGTTAGAAACACACGGGAGAAAGTTCAAGACTCAGATCTTGCCAGTCTTCCGGGGGCTTCCTATGGTTTCATATAAAGAACAGGGCTTGGAGGGGAAGTCAAAGATTTCTTTTTGTGGCCTCACGCCTGTCACTCAAACCAGCCCATTAGGTGGCTGCTCCCTGCTTCAGCAGATTCACCTAAAAGCTGGAGCTAGGGAGACAAGCACCACATGATCCTTTACCACATAATTAACTTCTCTTTTAACAGAAATGATTTTGTGCTTCTCTAGTTATCATTCAGAATAATAATAATAACAACAATAATATGTAAATGATTAACCTAAATCTCATTCTCCAAATGCAAGTTTAAAAAATTATTTTTAGGGCACCTGGGTGGCTCAGTCGGTTAAGAGTCTGCCTTCAGCTCAGGTCATGATCCCAGGGTCCTGGGATTGAGTCCTGCATCAGACTCCCTGCTCAGTGGAGAGTCGACTTCTCTCTCTGCTCCTTCCTCCCCTGCTTGTGTTCTCCTTCTCTCTCTCTCAATCTCTCTCGCAAAAATAAATAAAGTCTTTAAAAAAATTATTTTTAGCAATTTCTGCTAAAGAACATTAGCGAACACAAAGCAGAAGTAACTTCAGTAACACAAATCTGAAGGGGAACAGATTCCTGAGGAAGGGGGAGGCAGAGGGTGCAGCGGTGAGGAACACCCTCCGAAGCCAGCAGTTACCCACAATAAACAAGCACTAGCCCTATTCTTTTGGGCTTTAGTTCCCAATATTTCATTCTGAAATGAAGATGCGTGTCGAACCGCTCAAGTTCACTAAGTGTGTTACGTAGAATTGGAGCAACGGAGGCGTTAAGAAGCCATAATTGGGAGTCCTAGTCCCCCACCCACCTCTAGCCAGCCTCCAAGGCCAGTCTCTTTATGACCGCTCTCCTCATCATTTCAGCTCCCACCCCTCTTTCTCTCACTCCAAAATCCTACCGTCGAGACCACCCACGAGGTACTCAGTCATGTGCAGCATTGCATTTAAATTTTCATGGCCCGGTCTGCCCAAAGAGACGATCGACCTCTTGGGTTCTACCTTCTGCATTGACCATAGCAGACTGCCAAAAGCATACAAATAGTAAGTCCTCAAAATATTGCCAAGCATCTCTTATTTGAATGAAATGGAAATATCACTAATCTTGATCCCTAGAGAGGCGAGGATTATTTAAGTACACTCCCATCAGGATAAACTTGGAAAGGATCATCTTTTTCCTCTCTCGTCATGCCCGCTGATGACAGCATTCTCAGCCTCACCGCTCTGAACCTAGAGATATACATTCAATATATTCTAGCACATTCTGGAATACCAGGGCCAAATGACCTGCCGGGCCTTCATCCTGGCGCACAGCGGCTTACCTGGTCGGTGTCGGGCGGCACAAGGTAGAATGATGGCTTTATCTCTTTCTCTGTGACTTGGGACAAGCTTCGAAACCAAGATCCCCAGTGCCCTAGGCTGGTGGAGTGGGCACAGTGAAGACAGGGATTCCCCACTTGCTGGAGCTGAAATACACGTCTGCCGACCCCACACGAAGAGAAGGGTGCTGCCCCAAAGTCAACTTGCTGCTACTTCACCAAGGGAAACAGCCACTGGAAGTGTCTTGGGGTTTTGTTTTGTTTTTGTTTTTGTTTTTTGGAGGGGAGGAGGGTATTTCAATTATCAGTCAGCCTTAATTTTTTTTTCAGCCTTAATTCTTTTTGCTTAGAACGGGAGAGCACTAAAGCTCCTGACAGAAGTCCCTAAGTGACAGGCAGGAAATGAAGGCACCTGTGCTCTCCTCTGGCCGCCGGGGCACCCGCTGTCTGGCAGGCTGTTCGCCTCCGCTTGCCAGGGCGCTGGCTCCTGGGCGCCAGTCAGTCCCTCCTCACCCGTCAGGTGGCCGCTGGCAGCTTTGATGCACAAGTCTTTTACCGGGCCATCTGGAGCTGGACAACATGTGCCAGGCTCCCTCGCCAGAGCTCTGCTTTGAATTCTGCTCACTTTTCCCTTCACCTCCCATCCTGGTCACACGCCTAACACCTGACCTTCACTGTGGAGGGAGAAAGTAGCTCATGAGATAAAAGCATCTCCACGTTTCAGAGCTGGTGGAGGAACAGGTGGCCTGTAGTGGTCAGATACGTCATCTCCCCCTGGACTCCCGGAGCGTAGAGTCCACCTGCATTGACCAGTCTCAGTGTGGACAGCGGTCAAATGCCAAACGCTCCTGGAAGCCCGGAACCTGTGTTCCCCTGAACTCACTGTTCCCCTTCTCCAGCCGGTCAGCCCCAAGTCCTGCTAATTTAACTTTCCCAAGTTCTCCTGAGCCTCTCCCTTCTCTTCATCCTTAGTCAGGGCCCCTAAACATCTCTCTTCTAATCCAGGGGTCACCTCCCACAGAGCCAGCTACTACTCACTCTGCCGCTCCAGGCATCTCGGGGGCTCCCCAGGGGTTCCCGTTTGTAGCCAGCCCTCCTGACAGTCACGGGCTCTCACTCTGTATTCCGGTGACACCACTCCTGCTCCCCAGAGTCCTCCACATCTCTGTGCCGTCCCTAGGGCTGCCTGCCCCATTTGGGATGCTCTTCCTGCTTTATTCACCCCACGCCCCATTCAAGACTCAAACTTCATCTCCTCCAGCAAAGTCCTCCCTGAGACCTCACCTGGGGCGAAAGAACCTCTGTGTCCCCGTGCATGGCTGGCTTATTGTCTGCCATGGTACTCGAAATAGGCTGTGTTTAAATCCTTCTCCCTCACGGACGACTGAGAGACTACAGAGAGCCTTTTGTATTTCCAGTACTAGGTTCATAACAGGATCTGGCATGCGTGTATCTGCTAAATAAATGAGCGCCACTCAACAGAAGTGTTGTTGAACCCACGATAGGGAAGAAAATCTCTCTTATGGGGCTCTCACCCTAGAGAGGAACACAGAGGGACCCACCTCATGTCTACCGTATCCCAGGAAGGCAAGCGGACCCAAGCCGCAGGAGAAGGGGGGACCTGGCCACCCCTGGCCACGTCTCCAGAGACCCAGGCCCCTGGAGGTATAGAAACTTCCGTCTTTATGGCTCCCACCTACGAGCGGCGCAGAGCACCTCAGAGATGAAGCCCAGATGAGCTGAGGCCAGAAAAGCATTTGTATCGCTTTCATGCTGAAACTCTCATTGCTCCGAAGCACGGTTTGGAAATTGTGCCATTTACAACACTTGTTGGTCGGTTCTCAGACACAGGCAAATTGTTTCTAATAAGAAGTTACATTTATGTATCTTTGTATTCCTGTGAGCTCTCTCCAAAGATCTGAACAAGGTATGAAAAGTTGCCACGTGGAGGAAACGAAGAACAGCTGGGCAGGAGTCCGAGGCAGGCCCGGCGGAGTGCTAGGTACAAAATGCTAGGTAGAGCAAGGTGAGGGTGGGGTCCGGTGCGGCTTTGAAGGTGGAGACAGCTACCCTGGAGGGAATACGTTACTCATACACCTTTTAAAGATTTTTGCCTGGATGGCAGGGCAAGGCAATTAAACAGCTGTGGACAGACATGACCTAATTTATTGGCCTTTGCAATTTTCCTGTGTGGAGCCGTTGCTACCCTCACCTACAAATAAGGATGAGTTTTGATGGGATGTGGCAGGTGGAGGGGTGGGAGGGCGCGCAGCCTCCCTGACATCCCCCCTACCCCAACGGGGAAGGCCATTGTCAGAAATCACCCCAGCGGATCCCAGCGCTTTACCGACTCCCAGCCGGGAAGCTCCTCTACCCACAGCAAGGGCAAGGGCACGACTTTCAGGAGACCCAGTTCTCCCGTGGCCTCTGCTCAGCCTGACCGGGAGCCGCGAAGTGCAAGCCCGCGTGCAAGTACACGGTAATTCAGCCAGCCCCCGAGACCTTACCCTCAAATAGGCACAGTCCAAAGAGTCATTTTTATATACCTTGCTGGGATCTGGAAGAAAGTAAGAAAACCACGTGTAAAATACACAGCAGCCTTTTTTTTTTTTTTTTTTAAGAGGCCGTTAAAAGGTCTGTAGTTTCGTAAGATACCACCTCACACCAGTCAGAATGGCTAAAATCAGCAAGTCAGGGAACGACAGATGTTGGTGAGGATGTGGAGAAAGGGGAACCCTCCTACACTGTTGGTGGGAATGCAAGCTGGTACAACCACTCTGGAAAACTGTATGGA
>JAPYYJ010000083.1:0-17477 GCA_028533885.1 Nasua narica
ATGAGGCAATCCATAAGATACACTCTTAACTACCAAGAACAAACTAATGGCTACCAGAGGGGAAGTGGGCAGGGGATGGGTTAAATGGATGTTAGGGATTAAGTAATATAGTAGTGATGAGCATTGGGTGTTGTATGGAAGTGATGAACCACTAAACTCTACTCCTGAAATTAATATTAAAATACATGTTAACTAAACAATATTTATTTTTTACTATTTTTTTTCTTCAAATTCTTATTTTTTCTCCCCAAAAATGTTTATTTTTTCAGTGTTACAAGATTGATTGATCATGGACCACACCCAGTGCTCCATGCAATACATGCCAATTTCAGTACCCACCACCAGGCTCACCCATTCCCCCACACCCCCCTCCAAAACCCTCAGTTTGTTGCTCAGAGTCCACAGTCTCTCCTGGTTCATCACCCTGTCCGACTTCCCCCCATTCACCCTTCCCTTCTTTCTCACAATGCCCTCCATGATGTATTTTATAATCCACATGTAATTGAGACCATAAGATAATTGACTCTCTCCACCTGACTTATTTCACTCTGCATAATATCTCCTAGTCCCGTCCATGTTGATACAAAAGTTGGATATTTATCCTTTCTGATGGAGGCATAATATTCCATTGTATAGATGAACCACACCTTCCTTATCCACTCATCTGTTGAAGGGCACTTTGGTTCTTTCCACAGTTTGTGATTGTGGCGATTGCTGCTATGAACATTGCGGTACATGTGGCCCTTCTTTTCACTACATCTTCTTCTTTGGGGTAAATACCCTGTAGTGCAATTGCAGGGTCATAGGGTAGCTCTATCTTTAATTTCGTGAGGAGTCACCACACTGTTTTCCAAAGTGGCTGCACCAACTTGCATTCCCACCAACAGTGGAGGAGGGTTCCCCTTTTTCCACATCCTCTCCAGCATTTGTTGTTTACTGTCTTATTGATTTTGACCATTCTAACGGGTGTAAGGTGGTATCTCAGCATGGTTTTGATTTGAATCTCTCTGATGGCTAAAGATGATGAATATTTTTTCATGTGTCTATTAGGCATTTGTATGTCTTCTTTGGAGAATTGTCTGTTCATGTTTCCTGCCCATTTTTGGATGTTATTATCTGTTTTGTGAGTGTCGAGTTTGAGAAGTTCATTATAGATCTTAGATATCAGACCTTTGTCTGTAGTGTCATTTGTGAATATATTCTCCCATTCTGTGAGTTGCCTCCTTATTTTTTTGATTCTTTCCTTTGCTGTTCAAAAGCTTTTTATCTTGATGAAGTCCCAAAAGTTTATTTTTGCCTTTGTTTTCTTTGCCTTTGGAGACATGTCCTGAAAGAAGTTGCTGTGGCTAATGTCATAGAGGTTACTGCCTCTGTTCTTCTCTAGGATTTTGATTGATTCCTGCCTCATGTTGAGGTCTTTTATCCACTTCGAGTTTATCTTTGTGTATGGTGTAAGAATGGTCAAGTTTCTTTCTTCTACATATAGCTGTCCAGTTTTCCCAGCACCATTTATTGAAGAGAAAAGACACCAAATTGCAAAGGAAATGTTGAAAAGAAAAACAAAGCTGGCGGCATCACATTGCCTGATTTCAAACTTTATTACAAAGCTGTGATCACCAAGACAGCATGGTACTGGCACAAAAACAGACACATAGACCAGTGGAACAGAATATGGTCAACTAATTGACCCGCAACTCAATGGTCAAATAATCTTTGACAAAACAGGCAAAAATATCGAGTGGAAAAAAGACTGTCTCTTCAAATTCTTATTTTAATTCTAGTAGTCAACACACAGTGTAATATTAGTTTCAGGAATAGAATTCAGTGATTCAGCACTTCTGTAGAAAATCCAGTGCTCATCACAAGTGCTCTCCTTCATACCCTTCACCCATGTAGCCCATCCCTCACTTGTGTCCCTCCATGAACTCTCAGGTTTTTTCTATTGTTAAGAGTTTCTTATGGTGTGTTTCCCTCTCTTTTTTCCCCTCCCATATATTCATCTGTTTTTCTTTGACATTCAACATATGTAATTAACTGGGATTGAAATAAAAAACTGAAATTAAAAAAAAAAAAAAACGAAGGTGTGGTATGTGTATATATATATATATATATATATATATATATATATATACACACACACAGACACACACACAGACACACACACACACACAATGGAATACTGCTCAGCTATCAAAAAAAGAATGAAATCTTTCCATTCATGATGACGTGCACAGGGCTAGAGAGCATTATGTTAAGTCAGTGATTCCGCAGTAGATAAATGCCATATGATCTCACTCATGTGTGTAATTTAAGTAACAAAGAGATCATAGCAGGAAAAAAAAGAGCAGCAAACCAAGAAACATATTTGAACAGAAAATGAAGAGTAGGCTACTAGAGGGAGAGTGGGTGTGGGGGATGGATTAAATTGGATGAGGATGAAGGATGACACTTGTTTGATGAACACCAGGCATTTTGTAACTGTTAAGTCACTAAACTGTACACCTGAAATTAATATTCACTGTATGTTAACTAACTGGAATTTAAATAAAAATTAAAAAATAAGAAGTAATTTGTGTAAGTGGATTCAGTCTTTTTTGAGGTATATATATATATTTAATATAGTCATTAGCAGATGGGTTCAATTAGGAAGAGATTAAATGTGATAAAAGAAAAGGGCACTCGACTGCGGTTGAGGAATCCAACATTTAAAGCTTTGAGAAAGTTGAGATTGCAAAAAGTTAGTAAATCTAGACATTTTCCAGATTCCTTTATTATAATGTTACTTTGTTTTTTTTAGAATTTTTTTTATTTTAAAGATTTTATTTATTTATTAAGAAAGAGAGAGAGTGAGAGAGTGCATGAGAAGGGAGAAGGTCAGAGTGAGAAGCGGACTCCCCATGGAGCTGGGAGCCCGATGTGGGACTCGGTCTCGGGACTCCGGGATCATGACCTGAGCTAAAGGCAGTCGCTCAACCAACTGCACCACCCAGGGGCCCTGTTACTTTGTTTTTTTATTAGGATGTCACTTTGTTCTGACAGGGAAAGGTGCAGGGAATTCAAAATACAGAAGGAAGGATTAGATTCAAAAAGATAAGAGAGACTGTGGACTCTGAGAAATAAACTGAGCATTTTGGGGAGGTTGGGTGAGCCTGGTGGTGGGCATTAAGGAGGGCATGTATTGCATAGAGTACTGGGTGTGGTGCATAAACAGTGAATTTTGGAACACTAAAAAAAATGAGTATTTTTCTCTCTTATAACTGAGTTAGAGTTGAAAGAATACAAAACAAATAGGCTGTTTTAATCAATTAATAAAATCAATTAATGAAATAACTTATTTTTATGTTGTGACTGTCTAATGGCTTCTATTTCCTTTATGAATTAGAAGGCCCCAAAGCAATATTCGAGAAAGAATGGAATACTTCACACTAGGGAAATATGTATGTCTATTTTTCATGGATGATCTCCGGAAGTTAGTCCCCTGGCTAATTGCCCGCTGGGGACACTTGTTTTCCCCAAATTACTTAGTAACTGTAAACAAGCCATGGCCTTTTCAAAACATTGCCAACTCCTCCATTTAAGATCCCCTTATGTCACAATTCTCATTATTCCTAAAATAATCTCCTCAAGATTTGATTCTGCTAGATACATGAATATTTAATAGACACATTTTAGAAATCAGTCATCTTACAGGTCAGGGTTTGGTTAGACCTGTAAAAAACAGTTTAAGAAAATGTTCTATAAAGTGCTTCCTTGAAGATGTGAGAAACTTTGACACATTTAAATAGCTCTGATAGTAAGTAAAAATTCAGTCTGTTGGTGTTAATTGAGTTCATCTGTACTTTGAAGGGGTTTACACAAATTAATGAGGTAGTAACTTTACAGTATCTATCATAGTTGGGCTTGTTTTATCACTAAAATAATAGTGTTTGATGAGACAGATAAACAATCTACACTTCAGGTTCTGCCTATCAAATAAGAGCATAGGGAAATTGTGTTATTCTCCCTAAGTCCAAGTTGTTGCTCTGCAAATGTTTATGATAACTAATTTTTGAATTACTTTTATAAGAACACCATAGATGATTTTGACAATGATGATGAAGATGATAGATGGTAGATAGATGATAGATGATAGATAGATAGATAGATAGGTGATAGATATATGATAGATGATAGATATATGGATAGATAGATAGGTAGATGATAGATAGATAGATAGATAGATAGATAGATAGATAGATAGATAGATAGATATACACACATTCATTTCCACATTAACACAATTCCACAACTCAACCAGAACGCTTCACTTCAAGGTGATTTCCACTATCTGTAAACAATATTTGAGAAATACTGTAAATGAACCTTTATTAAGTTTTGTGCCATTGCAAGTCTTTAAACTCTGAAGTTCAAACAGAGAAGTAGTGTAAGTAAAATTTGATCAAAATGACTAAAGATTTGAATTTTTTGGATAGATTTCTTTGAGAAGGAATAAAATGTTCTCTAGAAGACCATTTTTTTTCTTGAATAAATGGATATTGTGGTCTCATTGTTTTTGTTTGCTTTTTAGGACATAATTGTATTTTACTGAAACTTTGAGGATCATCAAGAATCAGAATATGTATGGGTAGAGAACCCTTGTTTACGAGTCACATTAGGTACTTCACTACTCAGGTGGGCACATTCTAATCTAGGCTTTAAACAATTGAACAGATAATGGGTCATCTATAATCATTGGTTTTCTATTTTCACCAATAGACATAATAGTTATGGAGGACCAAATCATAATTGTTATATATTAGAACAGAAAAACATCTGTATTACATTGGTTTTCTCAAAATTGAGAGAGGACAAAATACCAATGTTTCCACCTGTTCCAAAGATTTGTACAGTCAGGTGGTTGGGGTAATAAAGAGGGTTGTGTGACACAAAAGCATAAGTAACTGAGGAGTTGGCTGCTTGAAAACCTGTGTGTGTGTGTGTGTGTGTGTGTGTTTCTTCAGTCTTGACCACAGGAAAATATGCAAAGTTTTACCTGGAAACATGCCCTCCCTGCACTGGACTCCCTCTATAGCCAGTGTATTGCAGTCTGTGAACGGTGTTGAGGTCAAGGATTCAGATACCACTCTTTGCTGATGTTCTTACACATTTTGGTATTTCTATCTTAGGCATCTTTATTCCTAGTTCTCTTCCTCAGGTGCTTCTGCCCAGTGTCCCTTGTAGAGGGGAAGAGAGGAAAATCTTAAAGACAACTTTCCCTACTCTGACACAGTACTTGGTAGGTCCCCACATTTGGCTGCCCCTTTCCTGGGTTCCAGGACCCATAAAACTTCAGAAGACATTTTTTTTCAAGTTATCCTCAACAGAGAGATGAATTTCCCATTTATTCTAATTTACTTCACCTTCCCTAGTGCACCATTCCATGGGGGATAAATCAACAGGGGTCGTTGGTGCTTTCTACAGTTTTAGACTTTCCCCATCTTTTACAGTACATGGCCAAATGTTTTATGGTAACTTTTGTGTTGGCTGGTGGCTTTAATTGTCTGCTCCAACAGAGGCAGTTCAGTTCTCCATTCAAGCTCAGCTGACCTGACCATAACCACTTTTGTTTCCTCAATGACTGGTATCCAGAGATAACCAAGACAGAGACTGACTTGGAAATAGGACACCTCAAAAATGCATTCTTTCTTTCATAAAGCAGTTATTGATCAATTATTATGTGCCAGGCACCATAAAAATTATATAAAATATCAGTAAAACCTGACTTCAGTTTAAGAGGTAGCTTAGAGCTTGGTAAAAATATACAGATGTAAAAATTAGGTCAGTAGTGTCTTATAGTTTCTATGATAGAAGGATGTTTAGGGTGTGGGAGGGACATTAATTCTTGCAGCACAAAGTGACATGGGGTGTAAAGGGTCAATGTCCTTCAGAGTCCAAGAAAAATGTATACATAAGTGACTAGTGCTGAGTCTTAAGAAGTGTGTAGATAATTTTCAGGGTGGCGGGGACTGGAGAAGAAAATATTTTTGCCAGAGGACCAGCATAGACAAAAATATAGCCAAGTGAAAAATTAAAGTTAGGATATCACAAATTGCTCAGTATGGCAGGGTTATAAATTAGATGTGTAAGGGTGGAGAGAGATGACAGGGGGGCAAGTCAGCACAGGCTTTGAGAACTTGGTCCATAATGCCTGTCTCTCTACATGGTGGTTGGAGTTTAGTTTGAATTAGAATTAGGGACAAAAATATAATATTCATTATCGCTTTTTTCAACTGAAATATCTATTATTTGCTGTACCTTTCTTCATTATTGTTCAATCAGTTCTACACAGTTGGAGATTTTAAAACAGCCTTATTAAAAACCATTTCAAAGTCCTTAAACAACTAACATACAGAGTTCTTTGCAATCATATTATTTCTCTCTGCATACACACACAATAACTTAGCACTTGTTATTTTAGGAAAATACAAGGAGAATCCTCATTTTAAGATTTCTCACACAATTTGGCCTTATTTCAAACATCTTTATTACATGTTACTTATTCATTTATATCTTTCTTGAAAGTAAGCTAGCTGTCTGCCTGCTTTTTAAAATGTGGTTGTAACATTTTCTTTTGTTTTAATTGATATTAATATTTTCCCATTTTTATTCTTTTTGTCATATATTGTACTAATTCTCAATTGTAGGGACAAATTTGACATTAGAATTTTCTAAAGGTAGAAAAGTTATTTGAAATCAGCATGGACAGATAATCACATCAAAAAATGGGCAGAAGACATGAACAGACACTTCTCCCAAGAAGACATACAAATGGCTAACAGACACATGAAAAAATGTTCATCATCTTTAGCCATCAGAGAGATTCAAATCAAAACCACACTGAGATACCACCCTACACCAGTTAAATCGGCCAAAATCAACAAGACGGTAAACAACAAATGTTGGAGATGATGTGGAGAAAGGGGAACCCTCTTCCACTGTTGGTGGGAATGCAAGTTGGTGCACCCACTTTGAAAAACAGGCGAGATTCCTCAAGAAATTAAAAATAGAGCTACCTATGACCCTGCAATTGCACTACTCAGTATTTACCCCAAAGAAGCAGATGCAGTACAAAGAAGTGCCACATGTACCCCAATGTTCATGGCAGCAATGACCACAATTGCCAAACTGGGGAAAGAAACAAGATGTCCTTCAACAGAAGAATGGATAAAGAATATATAGACCATATATACAATGCAATATTACACCTCCATCAGAAAGGATGAATACCCAACTTCTGTATCAACATGAACTGGACTGAAAGAGATTATGAAGAGTGAAATAAGTCATGTGGAAAGAGTCAATTATCTTATGGTCCCACTTACATGTGGAGCATAAGGAAAAACATGGAGGACGTTGTGAGAAGGAAGGGAAAGGTGAGTGGGGGGAAATCGGAGGGGGTGGTGAACCATAAGAGACTGTCAACTCTAAGAAACAGACAGGGGTTTGAACGGGAGGGGTAGGGGGTTGGGTGAGCCTGATGGGGTTTTGTGGAGGGCACGTACTGCATGGAGCACTGGGTGTGGTGCATGAGAAATTAATCTTGTAACATTGAAAAAATAAAATAAACATATTCTGGGAAAATTAAAAAAAATATATTTTCTAAGGGTAACAAAATAAATAAATAAACAAATAAATGCATAAGATCAGAGATTTTAAAAAGACTATAACAAGACACAAAAGACATTACATTCCCATAAAGGAAATAATCTAACAAGAAAATATAACAATTCTAAATATTTGTGCAACAGACATGGGAGGACCTAACTACACAAAGCAATTATTAACAGACATAAAAGAAGTAATAGACAATGCTGCAATAATAGTAGGGATCTTTAATTGCCCACCTACATAGTGGACTGATCATCCAAACAGAAAATGAACAAGGCAACAATGCTTTTGAATAACATTTGGACCAGATGGACCCAACAGTTGTATTCAGAACATTCCAGGGCAAAACAATAGCATACACATTATTTCAAGTGCACATAATACATTCTATAGGATAGAGCACAGGTTTTCCCACAAACAATTCTCAAAAATTTAAGAAGATTGATACCAGAATATGCATATTTTCAACCATGTTTATATGAAAGTAGAAATCAATCAAATGAAAATAAAAACTGATAAGAGCACAAACACTAGGAAGCTAATATGATACTAAAAAGCAAAAAGGTCAATGGAGCAATCTAAAAGGACTTAAATACATGGAGATAAATGCAAAAGAAACACAATGGTTCAAATCTTAGGAAGCAGCAAAACCAGTTCTAATAGTGATATAGATCTGTCTCAGGAAGCAATAAAAGAGCTCAACTAACCAATCTAAGCTAACACATGAACAACTGGAAAAGAAGAACAAAGTCCAAAGTTAGTAGAAGGAAAAAAATAATAAAGATCAGAGGAAAAATAAATGAAATAGAGATTAATAAAATCAATAGAAAAGAATAATGAAACTAAGATCTGGTTCTACAAAAACATAAACTGAATTGATAAACATTTAGCTAGACTCATCAAGAAAAGAAAACAGAAGATCTAAATAAAATCAGACTTAAAGAGGAGATGTAAAAAGTGCCACAACAGAAACACAAAGGATTCTGTGAGAATATTATGAAATACTACGAAAAAAATATATAACCTAGAATAAATAGAAAACTTCCCAAAAACATAATTGCCTGATACTGAATCAGAAGGAAATAAAAAATGTGAGCAGACCAATTACTAGAAACAAAATGAAATTCATTATAGAAATACTTCCAACAATAAAATTCCAGGACCCCATTATATCACAGTTGAATTGTACCTAGCATTTAAAGAAAATTTAATACCTATTCTCCTTAAACTGTTTAATAAAATAGAAGGTAAAAAAAGCTTTCAAAAATATTTTTGGGGCCAGAATTACTCTAAAAAAGACATTAATTGCAAAAAAGAGAAAACTAAACACAATATTCTTGGTGAACATAGATAAAAATTCCACAATAAACTATTAGCAAACCATATTTAAAAACACATTGAAAGGATTACTCAGCATAGAAAGTGGGATTTATTCTGGTGATGAAAGGACGGGTTAAATATTTGCAAGTCAATCAATGTGATACAAAATATTAACAAAATGAAGGATAAAAATCATGATTATCTTAATTCATGTAGGAAAATAATTTGACAGAACTGAGCAACCAATCTTTTTTTTAAATATTTTATTTATTTATTTGTTTATTTATTTATTTATCTGAGAAGGAGAGAGTACAGTCATGTGGAGGCATGAGTAAAGAGGAAGAGAGAGCAAGTAAGAGAATCTCTCAAGCTGACTCTGCAGAGAGTGGAACCCAATGTGGGGCTTGATTTCATGACCCTGAAATCACGACTTGAGGTGAAATCAAGAGTCAGATCCTCAATTGGACACCTGACTCAGGCGTCTCTGAACATCCATTCTCAATAAAAACTCTCAACAGACTGGTTTTATAGTTTAAAAAATTTTAGCAAGGATATGCAATTAACATACCTCAACACAAGGTATGTTCACAAAAAATCCCCAACTAATATCATCTTCAAAGGATAAAAACTGAGAACTTTCCTCTAAGGCCAGAAACAAGACAAGGATGTTCCCCCTCACCTCTTTTATTCAACATAGTATTGGGATTCTAAGCCTGGCAATTAGAGAAGAGAAAAATGTGAAAGGCATTCAGATTGATAAGGAAAACTAAAACTTTCACTGTTTGCAGATTTCATATTATACATAGAAAACCCTAAAGACTCCACCAAAAACTATCGTAAATGATAAATGAATTCAAGAATGTTGTAGGATACATATTTAATATACAGAAATTAGTTGCATTTCCATACAGTAGTAGTGGAAAGCAGAAAAAATTTTAAAAATCCATTTGCAGTTGTACCAAAATAATAAAGTAGAAATAGAATGCATAAAGGAAGCTAAAGACCTGTAATCTGAAAACTATTAAAAAATTGATGGAAAAAATTGAACATAACACAAATAAAAATATATGCCATGCTCATTGATTGGAAGAACCAATATTGTTAAAATGTCTATACTACCCAAAGCAATCTACAGATTTAATGTAATCCTTATCAAAATACCAAATACATTTTTCACAGAACTAGAACAAATAACACTAAAACTTGTATGGGACCACAAAAAAACTTAAATAGCCAAGACAATCTTGAGAAAGAAAAACAAAGCAAGTAGTATCACAATCCTAGATTCCAATATATACTAGAAAGCTATAGTAATCAAAATATTATGGTAGTGGTCAAAAATAGAGACATAGACCAATGGAACAGAAGAGAGCCCATAAATAAGCCTACATCTATATGGTAAATTAACTATGACAAAGGAGGCACAAATAAACAATGAAGAAAAGACTTTCTTTATAGAGACAGTCTTCAACAAATGGACCTGAGAAAACTGTACAGCAATATGCAAAACAATGAAATTGAACCCTTTCTTACACTATATAGAAAAAAATAAACTCAAAATGAATAAAGGACATAAATGTGAGACATGAAACCATAAAACTTCTAGAAAATATAAGCGGTAAGCTCTTTGATTGGTCTTAGCAACATTTTTCTAGACATGTTTCTTTTTTTAAAATTTTTATTAACATCTAATGTATTATTTGCCCCAGGGTATATGTCTGTGAATCATCAGGCTTACACATTTCGCAGCATTTGCCATAGCACATACCCTCTGCAATGTCCGTAACCCTATGTCTCCCCACCTTCCAGCATGTTTCTTTAAGAGAGGTAAACAAAAGCAAAAGAAACTCTTGTGACTGCATCAAAATAAAATGCTTTTGGGGCACCTGGGTGATTCAGTGGCTTAAAGCCTCTGCTTTAGGCTCAGGTCATGATCTCAAAGTCCTGGGATCGAGGCCCACCTCATACTCTCTGCTCGGCAGGGAGCCTGTTTCCCCCTCTCTCTGCCTGCCTCTCTGCCTACTTGTGATCTCTCTCTCTCTGTCAAATAAATAAATAAAATCTTTAAAAAAATTAAAAAAAATGCTTTTGGGCGCCTGGGTGGCTCAGTTGATTGAGTGACTGCCTTCGGCTCAAGTCAAGATCCCGGAGTCCCGAGATCGAGTTCCATGTCAGGCTCCCAGCTCCATGGGGAATCCGCTTCTCACTCTGACCTCCCTTCTCATGCTCTCTCTCGCTCTCTCTCTTTCCAAATAAATAAATAAATAAATAAATAAAATCTTTAAAAAAATCGCTTTTGTATGGCAAATGAAGCTACAAACAAAAAAAGAAAACAAATTACTGAGCTTTACAAATGTTACAACTTTTTACAATGTTATAGACTTTTACAATTTTTTTACAAATGTTATATCTGATAAATGATTAACATAAGAAGATCTACAAAGAATTTATGCAAACAAAAAAAAAGAATTTATACAAATGGATTGCAAAAAAAAAAAAAAAATCAAAACTGATTAAAACATGGGCAGAAGACCTGGGTAAACATTTTTCCAAAATGCCTAACAGACTAAAAAGATGCTCATCATCATTAATCATCAGGAAAACACAGATCAAAACCACAATGAGATACCACCTCACACCTCTTCAAAATAGTTAGAATTGGAAAATGAGAATTAACAAGTGTTGGTAAAAATGTGGAGAAAAAGGAACCCTTACATACTGTTGGTGGAAATGTAAATTGGTACAGCCATTATGAACAACAAAAACATCCACCAGTAAGGAATTTCATCAAAAAATTAAAAATAGAAATACCATGTGATGCAGTAATTACACGGTTGGGTATTTAGCTAAAGAAAACAAAAACAGATGGGTTTGAGTGGAGGAGGTGGGGGGTTGGGTGAGCCTGGTGGTGGGTATTGAGAAGGGCACATATTGCATGGAGCACTGGGTGTGGCTCATAAACCATCATCTTGTAACACTGAAAAAATAAAATAAACATATTTGGGGAAAAAATAAAATGCTTTGTCAAGGGAAAAATAAAAGAAAACAAAAACACTAAATCAAAAAGATATGTGCCCCCCCTATGCTTATTGTGGTATTATTTATAATAGCCAAATACAGCAGTAACCAAATGTCTATAGAAAAAGAATGGATAAAGATGACGTGAGGTTTGTCTGCTTGTTTTCATGCACGTGCATGCACGCGCGCGCGTATGTGTGTGTGTGTGTGTGTATAAATGTATATTCACAATGGAATGTTACTCAGTCTTTAAAAAGTGAAATTTTGCCATCTGTAAATACACTGATAGACCTAGAGGGTAGTGTTAGGACCTGTTTAGCCTACATGATTCCATCTTGTCTAAGCACCCATTTTGTTGTGAACACAAGCTGACCTTGCCTTAAAGGAACAAAGTCAGCCTGGAGGAACTTACTTAGAAAGATAAGTCCAGGAAACCAGTGGAATGTGGTTTGCTGGTTCCTGATGACAGTCCCCCAGAAGAACAAGGTCGAGTCAGGCCAGTTGGAGATGTCCAATCAGTAAAGAACACATATGCAACCTCCCTTAACCCCACTGTTTCTGACCAAAAGGACAAGCTCACAGTCGGTTTGGGGTTTTGCCCTATAAAAGATAGCCTGTAAGACCAGGCGGGATCGCTCTCTGCATAGAGATGACACTGACCAGCCAGTGTGATTCTCCATGTTTGGTGCGAAATAAAGCTCTGCTTGACCTTTGCTTT
Source organism: Nasua narica (assembly GCA_028533885.1). NCBI lineage: Eukaryota > Metazoa > Chordata > Mammalia > Carnivora > Procyonidae > Nasua > Nasua narica. Next base: position 12,704 of record JAPYYJ010000083.1, read on the forward strand.
GTATCAGTCTAGTACCTTTGATCATGGACCCAAACAGGTAGAAAGCTAAGTAAAAGAAGTCAGATAAAGACTAATATATAATTTTACTTTTATATAGAAAGAATCTAAAGAAAAAAAAAAGAAATAAAAAGCAGAAAAAGACCCATCAACTTAGAGAACAAACATAGTTCCTAGGGTGAGGGATGGGCAACATGAGTGAAGAGAAATGAGAGATATATGTTTCCAGGTATAGAATTAATAAATCATGGGATTAAAAGAAAGAGGGAATATAGATACTGGTATTAAAATAAAATTTTATAGGGGTGTCTGGGTGGCTCAGTGGGTTAAAGCCTCTGCTTTTAGCTCAGGTCATGATTTCAGGGTCCTGGGATTGAACCCTGCATCGGACTCTCTGCTGAGCAGAGAGCCTGCTTCCTTCACCCCCACCACAGCTCCCTCTCTGCCTACTTTTGATCTCTCTCTCTGTCAAATAAATAAATAAAATCTTTAAAAAATAAAATAAAATTTTGTGAAGACAAATGGTAGCTATACTTGTGGTGAGCATATCACAACATGGAGTTGTTGAGTCACTATGCTGTAAACCCAAAAGTAATGTCATCTTGTGTGTCAACTATACTTTGATAAAAAATAAAAATAAAGTCATCTCTCTAGAATGATTTCATAAGCTATTGCAAAAATTCAATCTTGTACAAGAGTTTGATCTTTTAATTTGATGGGAGAAAAAACAAAGAATTAATGTGAGAATACTCCTTAATATCCTTCTCCTTGCTGTAGCAACTATACCTTGATTTTTCTGTGAGGAACATCTCCTCTGTTCCTTCACTTTCCATAGCACATCAAAGGATCCTGAACATAACTTGATAAAAGATTCTTTTTTCTTAACTTGAGCCATGTGTCTCTGAAGAATGCCATGTGGCAGAAAATGTCTAGAATTTTATCAAATTCTTCCTTGAACACTGGCATTGAATTTTTCTGGGTCCTGCTTCATTGTGGGCTTTGTAGGTCCTGTTGTCGAATTTTTCCTTCAGTTTTATAGGCTACTTTCACATTTGCTGTTAACTAACTTGGATTTATGTGAGGCCATTTTCTGCTTGCAAGTGTATAATGTTTGCAACCATTTGTGTTTTATTTTGCAAATGTGTACAGATAATGTGCCAAACATTTAAAAATACTCAGAATAATAAAATCATTTATTGGTTTTTAGATAGTTTAGAGAAGATTGTATAGTGCATGCTATCATGGGAGGTTTCCATTAGAAAACACTAAAAATAATAAAAATAAAATTAAATAAAATGATAAAATCGCATTTTTAAAACACATTCCTTTTCATAAGTTAGAGTGAACTTCCTTTTTGGGTCTGTAAGTCACTGCATGCATTGCAGATAAAGCTTATTAAATGATAATGTCATTCAATGGTTTTGTTCTTGTTTTATACATTAGGTTGATAAGAGTAATTACACTTTAAAAGATCCTACTTTTCAGAGACATAAGCAAAAATGTGAAGACAGAGGAGTTTATTCCAAATGAGAGAATACGATAAGGATGCGGCCAGAGACTTAGGTGAAACAGATATAAGTAACATGCTTAATAGAGAATTTAAAACAAAAAAAATCACAAGGATACTCACTGGGTTTGAAAAATGATACAGGACGACAGTAAGATCCTTACCACAGAGATAAGAGTTTAAAAAAAAAAAAAAAGAATCAATCAGAGATGAAAAGTGCAATAAAGGAAATTAGAAACACACTTGATGCAATGAGTAGCAGGCTGAAAGAAGCATAGAACTGAATTAATGACCCAGAAGACAAAGCAATGGGAGTAATAAAGCTGAAAAAGAGAAAAAATTATAGAACATAAGAATAGACTTAGGAAACTTAGTAACTCCATCAAACATAATAACATTTGTATTATAAGAGTCTCAGAAGAAGGGGGAGAAAAAGGAGGAGAAAATGTATTTTTGGAAATAATAGCTGAAAACATCCCTAACAGAGGGAAGGAAACAGATATCCAGATCCAGGAGGCACAGGGAACTCCCATCAAAATTAACAAAAGCAGGCCAACATGAAGACATACCGTAAATAAGTTTCCAAAATATAGTGATAAAAAATCTTAAAAGTAGCAATACAAAATAAATCCTTAACTTTCAAAAGAACATCCCTAAGCTTAGCTGCAGATATCTCAACAGAACCTTGGCAAGCTAGAAAGGAATGGTGTGATATATTCAAGATGCTGAATGGGAAAAATCTGTAGCCACGAATACTCTATCTAGCAAGGATAATTTAGATAGTTTAGAGAAGTGATTTAGAATAGAAGTAGAGATAAAGAGTTCTCAGACTAACAAAAAGTAAAGGAGATTATGAACATTAAACCAGTCTTGCAAGAAATATTAAAGGGGTCTCTTGGAGTGAAAGGAGAGACCAAAAGTTACAACGACGAAATGAATCAAAGAAAATCTCTAGAAACTACCACAAAACAACTAATAAAATGGCATTAAATTCATATCTATCAATAATTATTCTGAAAGTAAATGGACTAAATGCTCCAATCAAAAGACATAGGGTATCAGAATGGATAAAAACTAACACCCACCTATATGCTGCCTACAAAACACTCATTTTGGACCTAAAGATACTTGTAGATTAAAACTGAAGGGATGGAGAAAAATTTTGCATGCAAATGGATATCATATGAAAGCCAGAGTAGCAATATTTATGTCAAAAAACTGGACTTTAAAACAAAGACTGTATCGAGAAACAAAGAAGGGCACTATATAATCATAAGGGAGACATTTTAACAAGAAAATATAACAATTTTAAATATTTATTCACCAAATATGGGAGGACTCAAGCATATAAAATCATTAATACCAACCGTAAATAAACCAATAATAATACAAGAGTATTAGAGGATTTTAATACAATTACATCAGTGGACAGATCATCAAAGCAGAAAATCAATAAGGAGACAATGCTTTTGAATGACACAGCAGACCATCTGAACTCAACAGGTATATTCAGAGCATTTCATCCTAAGACAGCAGAATACACAATCTTTTTAAGTGCACTTGGGAAATTCTTCAGAATAGATCACATATTAGGGCACAGAACAAGCCTAAACAGATTGAAGAAGACTGATAACATACCATATATCTTCTCTGACTACAACGCTGTGAAACTTGAAATCAATCACCAGAAAAAAAAGAAAAACCTGGAGAGACCACCAATATATGGAAGTTAAACAACATATTACTAAACACTGGAAGGGTCAACAAGGAAACCAAAGAAGAAATAAAAATACACGTGGAAACAAAGAAACAAAAATACACATTGGTTCAAAACCTTCAGGATGTAGCAAAATGGTATTAAGGGGGGAGGTATATAGTAATACAGGCCTACCTCAAGAAGCAAGAAAAATCTTTAAGGGAAAATTTAACTTAATATCTGAAGGAGGAGGAAAAGAAAAAACAAATAGCACATGAGCCTAAAGCCAGCAGAAGAAAGGAAATAATAAAACTTAGTGGAGAAATAAATGATATAGAAACAAAAAAACAAAACAAAATAAAAAAAACTAATAGAACAGATCAATAAAACATCAATAAGATGAATAAGATGTTCTTTCAAAAATTAATAAAATTGAAAACTCTAGCCAGAATTATAAAAAATAAAAGAGAAAGGACCCCCAAATAAAATCTTAATGGAGAGAGGGAGAAGAACACTCAAGACCACAGAAACATTGGTGCCTGGGTGGCTCAGTCATTAAGCATCTGCCTTTGGTTCAGGTCATGATCCCAGGGTCCTGGGATCAAGCCCCGCACTCAGTGGGAAGCCTGCTCCTCCCTCTCCTATGCCCCCTACTAGTGTTCTTTCTCTCCCTGGCTCTCTCTCTCTCTCAAATAAATAAATAAATATGTAAATAAGTAAATAAATAAATAAAATCTTAAAAAAAGACCACAGAAACACAAGCAATTATAAGAAAATATCGTAGTTTTAAAAAAGATGACAAAAAATTGGACAACATGGAAGAAATGGATAAATTCCTAAGATCATATATACTACCAAACCTGAAATAAGAAGGAATATAAAACTTGAACAGATGAAGAATCTGCAAAGAAATTGAATCAATAATCAAAAATCCCCAATAAACAAAAATCCAGGAACAGATGGCTTCTCATAGGAATAACACCAAACCTTTAAAGAAGGGTTAATCTTATTCTTCTCAAATTATTCCAAAAAATAAAAAAGGAAAGGAAATTTACAAATTTATTCTATAAGGACAGCAATAGCCTGATACCAAAATCAGATAAAGACTCCACTAAAAAAAATGAAAAGAAAAGAAAAGAAGAAAAGAAATACAGGCTCCTTTTACTGATAAACATGGATGCAAAAATTCTCAATAAAATACTAACAAACCAAATCCAACAATATATTAAAAATTCATTCCTGATGACCAAGTGGGATTTGTTCCTGGGCTGCAAGGGTGGCTCAACATTTGCAAATCAAACAACATAACACATATTAGGATAAGAACCATATGATAGATAGATGCAGAAAAAACAATTGACAAAATGCAGCACTAATTCTTGATTAAAAACCTTCAACAAAGTAGGTTTAGAGGGAACATATCTTAACATAATAAAGGTCATCTATGAAAAATGAAGAATTTATATAATCCTCAATGGGGAACAACTGAAAGCTTTTCTTGTACTGTCAAGAACAAGACAGGGAGGTCTACTCTCGCTGTTATTTAACATAGTATTGGAAGTCCTAGTCACAGG
>JAPYYJ010000832.1:452-15883 GCA_028533885.1 Nasua narica
GAGTTACTAAATAGAATTGTGAGATGTATGGCAAAAGCCATGAGATGGCAAGGACAAGTGAGATTAAGGAAGCTTCCCTTGGATATAATCTAAATGTAAGGTCTGACTAGAAATGGGGCATAAGGGTGGCAGGAGAAATATGTATATCTAACTTGCAGTCCTGAGTGGACCATTCATAGAGATAGGGAATAAAGGTGCACAAGCATGTTTTTGGAGGAAAAATTGCATCCATTTGGAATATGCTAAATTTGAGATCCATCATGTAATTCATACACCAAACCTACTGCACATTTACTCTAGCCCAGACACTCTGCTGCCTGCTTGAAGGGAGTTTATAACAGCTTGTATAAAAGGAACAGAAGGGTTATGGATGAAACAACCCATGTTTCACATGGTGTCTTAGTCTGGGCTGCTGTAACAAATTACCATAGACTGGGTGGCTTAAACCAAAAGCATGTATTTCTTATATTTCTGGAGGATAGGGAGTCCAAGATAAAGATGCAGGCAGATCTAGTATCTGGTAAGAACTCACTTCCGTGTTTGTGGATGGCTGTCTTTTCCTTGTATCCTCACATGGTAGAAAGAAGAGAGGGAGTCAGCTCTTCCTCCCTTTTCTTTATAAGGGCTAATCACACCATCAGGGCTCTGCCTTCATGACCTATCTACTGAAGGTCCCATTTCCAGATACCATCACTTTGAGAATTAGGATTCTTTTCCTAATTTTTTTTTTCTTTTTTTTTTTTTTCCTTTTTTCCAGGAGCAGGGGCACATTCATGAAAGCACATGGCTTTCAATCTGGAAAGAGATAGAAAAATGCATACAAATTAACTTCTAAAAGGCACATTTAGAATCCACTATGAAGCTTACCTTTTTGTCTTCTCTAACCTATTTCTGAAGAGTCTTAATTGGTAGCCATCTGAGATTGTTTGTCAGACAGTCAAATGTGTATTTCCTGACTTAAATCATCTCCATTGCTTTCCTTTGCTGTTAAACCTTGACTCCTTGACCTGGCCCAACTGGCCCTGTGCAGATGATCTCCAAGGTCTTCCAGTGTACTTTCCTGTCTTACTTTGCCATCACCACCAACCCTTGGGTTCACTCATCATGTTCCTTTTGCAGTTGCTTAAACCAGTGATTCTCAAACATTTTTTACTCTGCGTGCCTATCAGTAAATATTTTGAGCATGAAATTCTAATATGTGTTTATTTATATACCAATACAGTACATGTCTTATAAAAGAACATAAAAACAAACATTTTAGAGGTGGCCATCAGTAAATATAAATAGCAGTTCTAACATTTTATTTACACACCCAGTGAATATGCCATTTTAGAGGCTACAATTTTAGCTATACTTAACTGCTCCCTTCCTCTCTCAAGAATACACATGCTATTCCCTGCTGCCTGGAATGTTCCTGCTCTAGGCGTAGCGCTGTTAATTCTTTCTCATCTTTCAGCTTAAATGTGATTTCCTCAGCATGTCCCATCCTTCCCAGCCTAGACTAAATGCCCAATTGTATGTTATTCTAGCACATAGTACCCACTCCTTCCCCCCAGCATTCATTATTATAATTGAATGTGATCTTTGGTTAGTGCCTGTTCCCTACCAGTCTTCAAGAGTCATTAGCTCAAGGTAACATTCACACTATTAGATCCTGTATTTTTAAGTCTAACTCACTCTTTAATGAGTGTTGATTATTGGAAATAATCTCATTTTCTTCATAACCTCATTACCCTCTATTCAATATTATCTTCTGTTCTCCCATGAGAAGACATCAAAGCTTCCACAATGCAGGGAAATTATACATAAGGAATTCTTGTAGCTCTTTCTCCTGTCACAACTCAGAATTAGAAAACAATTAAATGTCCTACCCAAAGAATATAAAAACACTAAGTCAAAGGGATATACACACTCCATGTTCATAGCAGGACTATTTAAATCCAGGATATGGAAGCAGCCCAAGTGTCCACCGATTGTTGAATGGATAAAGAAGATGTAGTAGATATATACACAATGGGATACCTTTCCATCATAACAAAGAATGAAATCTTGCCATTTGCAACAACATGGATGGGGCTAGAGAGTATAATACTAAGCGAAATAAGTCAATCAAAGACAAATACCATATGGTTTCGCTAATATATGGAATTTAAGGAACAGAACAAGCAAGCAAAGGGGAAGAAAAAGAAAGAAAGAGAAACAAACCAAGAAATAGACTCTTAACTATAGACAACAAACTGGTAGTTAACAGAGGAGAGGATGGTGGGGGAATGGGTGAAATAAGTGGTAGGCATTAAGGAGTGCACTTGCGATGAGCACTGGGTGATATATGAATTGTTGAGTCACTATATTGCATGTCTGAAACTAATATTACACTGTATGTTAACTAACTGGAATTAATAATAAAAACCTTAAAAAATAATAATAATCCTTTCCAAACATCCTAATATAATGATTACTTTTATATCAGCATTGAATCCAAGGCAGTATACCACAGTAGATAAGAGTGAGGACTCTGGAGTTTTGTTGCCTGGATCAGAACCCCAGTTCCAGAGGTGCCTGGGTAACTCAGTGGATTAAAGCCTCTGCCTTCGGCTCAGGTCATGATCTCAGGGTCCTGGGATGGAGCCCCGCATCGGGCTCTCTGTTCAGCGGGGAGCCTGCTTCCCCCTCTCTCTCTGCCTGTCTCTGTGCCTACTTGTGATGTCTCTCTCTCTGTCTATTATAAATAAATAAAATCTTAAAAAAAAAAAAAAAAGAACCCCAGTTCCAGCTTTTACTAGCTAGGTGACTCTGTGCAAGTCCCTTGACTTCTTTCTGTTCAGTTTCCTCATTTCTGTAGTTGGTAGTATTGAGTTATTGTTAGTTGTGGATAAATTAATATGTCTAAAATATTCGGGGATAACAATAGAAAATTCTTAGTAAATGTTAACTGCTATTAATAACACTAAAAAGACTTTTCTATAAACATGTGGAGGTTTGATTTAATTATATACCAAAAGTCCAATCACTTCGCTTTGTGTATATAGTCACCCTCTAAATTTTCTGATCATGGTTATGTAAGGCACTTTAAAAGCATTCCAAAAATTAATTTAAAGAAGTTACATGATATTTACATTTCAAGGATTGGGTAGAGCATTTTTGAGCTCATTGTGATTACAAGACATTCCCTAGGCTGTGACATGGGGACATTTTATTAAAAGGAGCAGGGACCATTATTTATTGCTCATTTCTCTTCATGGTTCACAGCTTGTAATGATTTGAACCAACAAAGTATCCATTATGAGTGTGTATGCATAAGCATATAGTAAGTATGAAAGAAATATATTCTAGTATTAAATTCCCCCTTTTCTTTTTTGCTCATAATTGATGCACTCTTTCTGAAGAGGAGTTTGCAGTGGTCATGAACAAAGATCATGATATAAAAATAAATTATGGTATGTATCCCTTGGTGTCTCACTCATAAATTATTTCTCTCTAGCGATGCTCTTTTATGTTCAGGGGTGGATTTGAAATTTCCGTCTTGGATATTACTCACAGAGGATACTCTAGTTAAGGAGCTTGCCTTTTATAGCTGACATGCTAATATAGTTCAGGCTTCAGGTGAGTGAGGGGAGAATAAAAAGAGTCCCTCTTTTCTTCTTCCCTTCCCAGGCAACTGTCACTCATTACTTCTTTTTGACATGACTTCTATAAACAGTGTCAATATATGATCTGGGGAGGAAAAAAAAGGGGGGGAATAGATAGTGAGAGAAAGATGAGGAGGCTCTCAAAGGGTTGTATTCCCGTCCCTTTAAACAGAGGGAATACAAATGTGCTCCCTAACTGTGTGTTTCATTTTTAACTCTGAAGCAATGGTCCTCAACAGAAGTTGCACGTTACAGTTATCTGGAGACTTTTTTAAATGCCCATGACTGAGGGGCTTATTTGTTTTTTATTTATCTATCTATCTATCTATCTATCTATCTATTTATTTATTTAAATTATTAAAAGCTCTCCCATAATTCTAACCTATGACCAGGGTTGAGAGTTAAAGTTCTAACCATTCAGTGAACTCAAATCAATTCCATCCAACAGGGCTGTGGAAGGCAGCCAGGTATAGAGAGGCAGATGCCTTGTAGAGCCCCAATACAGACACCCGGGGTTGTGAGACTCCAGTATTGGGCATAGAACAAGCCTGACAGGAGACAGATACCCTACAGCCAAGGCACAAGGTGGAGATGTGAGCCTAGGAAGAAGGGGTGTGTAGGGATTAGAAACTACGTAGGTGATCTGGAAAATGCATTGTGTTTTCTAATTTGAACAAAAGTTATAAAAGTCACAAGAGTTAGGCAAGTAGAGACATAGAAATGAAAAATTTAAATATAATAATAAAACCAAAAGCTAGGATCATAGACAGAAACCCCAAAATTCATTGGAACTGTGAAAGAAGACAAAACAGTAAGCTTAACTAATCTAGGTGAAAGCTTTCTGAGTCAGGTAAAGACGTTTTGAAGTGGAACTTGTGCTGCTGATTCATTTACTCTCAGAGTTAGTTAGAACAATGCAGACTTTGTAGGTTGAAGAAGGCTGGAAGGAGACTTTCCTAAAACTCTTTTCTTAAATCATTTTACAGCCAAAAGGTTCATATAACTGATCATATTTTACCCGAAATACACTAGCTGCAAATGTTTGGCATTTAAGTAAATAATAAACCCGTCAGTGCACTTGATTAATTTCTACCTGATGGATTAGAGAACCTGCTTGGCAACTGCTTGGTGTTGCCAAGCCAGATTCTTGAAGAATGGACAATAATATCACTTAAGAATTGGTGAATGAGAAATGGGATATTTGTTCCTTGATGTTGTCAACAATAAGTAGGACATAAAGAATTTACAGGTCCAGACTGTTTGTAAATGAGTGACTACTTGGAACTACAGAAAGCCACCAATGGTATTGTGAGCTTTATAACTCTGTACAGCTCCAAACAACAGGGGCAATGTAAAGGAAGCAAAAACATTTTAGGAGAGAAAGCTTACCTTTGACAATTTTAAAGATCAGCATCATTAAATGGAGATAACAATACAAGAATAATTGAATCAATAATAAAAAAATTAGTAAATAATGCTACCCCTCTGATGCAAGGCAAAAATAAAGTTTTTTCATATCTTATGGGTTTTAATTAGATTTTATTAAATTATTGCAACAGATGATAATAGCACACTCCTCTTTCCCCCTTCCCAAAAATACCACCTCCACATTCCATCCCTACCACCATGTCTCAGCAATCTATTCATTCCTAGAACAACAAAATCATGATCCACTATTTAAAGTTAACATTTTAAGGACAATTGTAGATGGTTGCAAAATATTTGGTTGAGTTGTCACATGTTTTGTACATTGGACACCAATGATTTACCCACTGAGGCTGCACAATTAATGGAAAATGGTAGAAAAAAATTACATGGTTGAAGTGTGTTGGCTCCTTACTAGAGTGTTCAGTAAGTCTCCAAAGAAAGAAATGAGCTTAGAGTGAAAATGACCCTTATGAGAGCAGAAAAGGTAAATCATAAAGCTTTGAAAGTGAATATTTTTTCATCCTGCTCCCCCCACCATGTCAAAAAAAATAATTGTCTCAGTATATAATAATTTGGAGTCCTACAGAGTTTAAAAAGACTGAATTTAATTGTCTACTCCAAGGTAAGATCAGTTTAAACAGAGATGGGTGGGTAATTAGGAGAATATGATCAAACTAAGTAAAGAATATCAACAAACCAAAGGTCCATTACTTGATATGGTTTATAAGATAGGCAAAGACTTAACAAGTCTTTCAAGGTAAAAGAATACAAGGTGCAAAATGTTATATGAAAAAGTAGGCATACATAATTACAAGAGGAATACAAAACTCTGTGACAAAAACAATATAGACTATTATTTATAACAAATGTGTAAACTTGGATGAAATGTTTGAGAATATGTTACAAGAAATGACTCAAAAGCATAGAGATAACAGAAATTGATCAATAGGGAATTTAAAAAATTAAGAAACAAAGTAACATCTACTTCTGCAAATAATGTTAGATCTAGACAATTTATCCAACATAATTTATCTGTTAAAAAACAGATGAAAATCCCCATGTTTTACAACCGCTTAGGTCATAGATGAAGATGTAATTCTCCTAAATTCATGTTACAGACGTGAAAGTCCACCAGTAGAAAAAATGAGCAACGACAGTAGACAGTAGAGCAAATAAAAACATAGGCCAATCTTACTAATGAACAAAGATGTAAATATGCTAATTAAAATATTAGCAAATAAAGCAGAGCCTGAAAATAATAATATATCATCACTAAGTTTATGTTTTCCAAGGAATGACAAGGCTTGTTTGACAATAAAAATGAACCAAGTTAATTTACTATATTATTACAGTGGATGAAAAACCGCTTTTAAAGGTGTTTTATGAAATGTTCCACCAATTTCTAATTTAAAAATTAATAAGTAAAACTCTTAGCAAGGAATAAATAAGAAATTCCTTGCTTTGATAAACTTTATCAAGTGACTATAAAACAAGCATCACATGTACTGTTAAATATTGGAAGCATTCCCTTTAAAATCAGTGACAAGAAAAGAAAATTTACTATCATATTGTTAGTCAATGTTTGTACCAGGGCCCCTAGTCGATCCACCAAGCCAAGAAAAAAAAAAAAAATAAAATGTGTAAGTATTGAAAGAAATACAGAGAAATAAACTGTATAAATATTCAAAAGAGAAAGAAAAAAATGCCATTATATTCAGCATATGGCAGAGATGCAATTTTCTATAGCTTTCCTGTATGCTAGTAATGATAGTACATATAATAGATGATAAGATCTCCTTCACAATAGCCACAAAACTATAAAATGCATAAAGATAACCCTAATAAAAATAAGTTTAAGCCCTATATGAAGAAAACTATAAAATTTTACTGAAGCACATAAAAGAAGATTTGAATAAAAGGTGAACTAAGCCATATTCTGAATGGGATGACTCAATATTGTAAAGATAAGAATACTCCTCCAAATTAACCTGTAAATACACTGCAATATAATAAAAAATCCTATTAGTGTTATTCATGAAACTCAAAATCCTCCTTCTAAACTTCATTTAGAAGCAAAATATGCCAGCATTACCAAGAGAACATTTGAAAAAAATCAATAGGATAGGAAGAGATTTGCTTACCATATTTCAGAACTTATAAAAATTGAGTAATTACGGTAATATAACATTGGCATGGAAATAAAGAAAGAGATGATGGTCCAGAGACAGACCTGTGAGAATCTAGTGCATGAATCTAGTGTATTTTGAATTGGTGGGAGAAAGACATGCTGGTAATAAACAGCTCTTTATAAATTGTCTATCAATAGAAAGAAAAAGAAATTAAATCCTTCCCTCCCATAACTCACAAAAATAAATTCAGCTATATAAATTTTAGTATGTAAGAAACAGTGTGACTGTATTAGAAGAAAATATGTCATTATTTACATTACAATAGGAATAAGATAGAAACACAAATAATACTAAAGCCATACAGATTTAATTAATAAATTTAACTATATGATATTTAAATCATTCTATAGTAAAAGACATTAGACAATGTTAAGGGCAACAGTAGAGGAGATATTTACGCTGTACATATTGATGTATTCATGTGTGGTTATATATTCATAGAGATATATATCAATATGAATATAAAGATATATAATCACAAGGACGTTTTGTTTTTGTATTTTGTTTATATTAGTGTGTATTCAGACTGTATGTATATGCATGCCCACACATAAAAGTAAAAAATACATAAAAATACAAGAGTAGTGGGTAAAGGATTTGAACAGATAACTCAAAGTGTCACAGAAGATGAAATAAAAATGGTCCTTAAAGCAAAGAAAAAGATGTTTAATGTCACTAACAGCCATAAAAATGTTAATTAAAATAGCAAAGAGAAACTACTTCCATTTTTTTACCTACCAAATGGGCAAAGATGAAAAGTTTGGTATATTCTGCCAAAGATACAGGGAAATGGTTCTGTTAAGAGATCTAAATTGGCATTAATATTTATTAAAATTTTAATTGTGCATTCTTTTTGACCTTGCAATTCCATTTCTTGTAAAGTACTACAGAGAAGAAGTTACATATGTGAACAAAGAAAGTGTCTGCATGTTCATAACAACACCATCGGCCAGAGAAAAATGCTGATCACAATGAATATTGGAAAGATTGTAAACTATGAACATTTTCAAAAACAAAAATTTAAGTGTGGAACAATATGTGCAGTACATTTTGTTTTATAAACATACACATGTATATATATTCATATGTATTTACCTTTATCTATATATTCATCCATCTAAAGTTAGCACTCCTTCTTTGTCACTCTTATCAGTAGAGCCTGAAATATATTCTCTATCATGTTTCCTTGAGATTTGTGTTTTTGCTTGGTAACTTATTCGCTGACGATCTCTTTTGACCAGAATATAGGTCCATGAGATGAGAGTGGGATATCTATTTTACCATTGGTGTGCCCTCAGTATCAGGAATAGCGGTCGACTCATAATAGATCAAGTATTTTTCTGGCAAACAGAAACGTTATATGACATTTACTGATGAATTGATTGGATGGTGGTACGTATTATGATTGGCAACCCTATAATGAGATATTTGTAGCTAATGCTCAATATAACAAATATCAGATATTAACAAGTCCCTATACTCTTTACATATGCTTATAGATCAGAATACATAAATATATGTATGTCTCTGTGCATCTCTCCATTCTATGCTTCTAAGTGCCTCTTTTTCCTAAAAAAACAAAACAAAAAACAAAACAAAACAAAAAAACACAGAAAGAACACAGAACTGAAACAAATATTTAGAATTATCAAAAAATGAAAAGGTAATTATTTCTCTTTTTTTTTTAAGATTTTATTTATTTATTTATTTATTTATTTATTTATTTATTTATTTATTTGACAGAGAGAGAGACAGCAAGAGAGAGAACACAAGCAGGGGGATTGGGAGAGGGAGAAGCAGGCTTCCCGCCAAGGGAGCCCGATGTGGAACTTGATCCCAGGACACTGGGATTATGACCTGAGCCCAAGGCAGACACTTAACAACTGAGCCACCCAGGTGCCCAATTATTTCTCTTTAATGAAACAGAAGTCTGGAAATACATAAGGTGATAAAACCACTCTACTCTATGGACTATTACATTTGAATTTTTTTGAAAGTTTTCAGGCACAAAAAAGACAATACTAAATTTAGATCAAATGTATCAGTGGTCCGTACAGAAGAAATGAAGTATGTATTGATGACAACTACATTATAACTTTGGACAGATTGGGGGCAAAAAAATATTTCTAAAAAGGATTCAAAGAATTAACACATTTTATATAATTCCAAGATACAACTTTGCACATTTCTTGCCACTCCTATGTCTGTGGCTTTTGCTGATCTAAAATAAGCCATACTTTTGTCTAGAATGTTTGCTATTTCTCCCTGTATTTGTTCTTGATGTCCAGAATAAATGCTTATACTCACTTGTCATTTTTTTATTGACCCTCAAGTAAACGTATCTCTTAATGTCAAAAGTATTCTAGAGTATTGCTTTAGGAAATAGTGTTACATTCTAAATTTCAGTTTCTTGGGAAATCTATTGAATACATAGTATTTACCCTGGTTATGAGTAATTAGGGCCTTTAAATTACTTTAAGGTAAAACGTTCAAAATAGGGTAACATGTACACTCTACACTCTTTCTTTTATTGAACTTTCTTAGAGGTTTTTTAAAACTCTTCGCATTTCAAATTTATAAGCACTTAGTAGAATTCCTTTGTTGAATCTCTAGAATTTGTCCAAAGACTACTAAAAGGTGCTGATATTATCCCAGATGAAATAATTAACAAGATGGCAAATCTGGCTTGGTGATTGCTTATTCTTTTTTTTTTTTTTTAAAGATTTATTTATTTATTTGAAAGAGAGAGAGAGCGAGAGAGAGCATGAGAGGGGAGAAGGTCAGAGGGAGAAGCAGACTCCCTGTGGAGCCGGAAGCCCGATGTGGGACTCGATCCTCGGACTCTGGGATCATAACCTGAGCCAAAGGCAGTCGCTTAACCAACTGAGCCACCCAGGCGCCCCGGTGATTGCTTATTCTTCAAATAATTTTTCACTGCTATTTCACCACTTTTTAAGGATAACCCTGGATTGTGTCCTTTAATAAGCAATGCTTTAATTCTTGCTTTCTAACATAAATATAACTATTTTGTTTTGATGTCCCTAACATGCCCCAGTCAAATAATTATTTGGAGAGTAAGAAGTAATCGGAAAGAAACTGTAATAATATTTTTCAAGCCTTAGTAAATCTTGTGTTGACTTTAATAATTTTAGCTGTCAGTTATTGTATAGTTACTATATACTAGGCATTGTGATAAAAAGACATTGTATTTATTATTTTATGTTTATAGCATCCTACCAGGTAAGCATAGCCAATTATTTTGTAGATAAGAAAAATGAGGTACAGAGAGGTTAATTGACTCTCATGGAATGATAGTTACCAAGTGTTGGAATGAAGACATTATCCAAGTGCTGATTTTATTTTATTTTATTTTTAAAGATTTTATTTATTTAAGAGAGAAAGAGCACACACTGGAACCACCAGGACGGGGCACCCCCTACATGCAGATTTTATTTATTTTATTTTATTATTTTATTTTATTTTATTATTTATTTATTCTTTTAAAGATATTATCTATTTGGCAGACAGAGAGTAAGAAACAGTACAAGCAGGGGGAGCAGCAAGCAGAGAGAAAGGGAAAAGCAGATTCCCACTGAGCAAGAAGCCCTAGAGAATGCAGGGCTCAATTGCAGGATGTCGAGATCACCACCTGAGTGGGAGGCAGACATTCAACTGACTCAGCCACCCAGGCACCCCTATGTGCTGGTTTTAAAGCTCTGGGCAAGCTTTTAAAGTTTCTGTTCTGTAAGTAGAGTGTATCTTTCTATTATAGGATTGTGATGGTGTCCCTCAAAGGAAGAGAGATAAGAGAGATTCTGTGGTATGCTAGTTCAAACAACATGCATTTGGGATTCCATGGTTGGATGGAGTTTGAGGGGAATATGAACTTTCAAAACTAGTGAAAAGCTTGTCAATTCAGTTGTCTCTGCCAACAGCTTTGTACAATCAGCTGCAAGTCTTACCTTGTCTAACTTAGAGGTACACAAAATTTGCCAAGATTGATTAATCTTTTGTAATTATAGGTAGTTTCCCACACCACTTGGCCATCTGGTATACCCAAGATCTACAGGATATCTTGTAACTCCTTACAACTCATTAAGAGCCAATGATGGGTTTTTATTTTATTTAATGTGTTTTCATTTAGAGGGTATAAAGCACATGCAGTGTGCATAACACAGGGGCTACTCAAGTAAAAGCTATCCTCCCCTCCAAGTAGCTTACAGTCAATGGGGGTGGGAAATAGACTGGTGCACAAATAATGCAGGAGAATGAATAAAGTTACGGTGAATTTCAATGAAGTGTAGTTTGTGTGTGTGTGTGTGTATGTGTATAACAGGAACAGCAAATAGCTGACTAATGTGGATTCAGTATTGGTTTATCATCATCTGTCTTTCAAATGGGGATACTCATGATTTGTGTGGAAGAAAAGGGGCTATTTTAAGCCTTTGTTCCAAGTCCTGGACAAAAGGTGATAGCAAAGGGTGACTGGATCAGGCTTCAGTCTGTCAGTTCATATCTTTTGATTTAGAATGTTCTCTACCAATGAATACATAAGAGCTACAAGAAGGGGTCATATATAAATCACATTCTATCAGAATAATCTCATAAAGCCAGTATTTTGAGGTAATTTTCTAAATATTCTTGCGGTGATATTGCTTAGTGGACTGAAGCCTGAGAAGTGCAATGAAAGCTAGAGGCAGGAATATGCGAATCTCAGGCAGGAAAATATTTGGAGATGAATGTAATATTTATTGGTTTTGATGTTTGAAATCCATTTACTGCTATGCATCTGAAATTTAATAAACCTTCCACCTGAACCATGTCTCTCTAGAATGTGATAGAAGCTTTAAAATGGAAGAACTTATTCTTTAGAAGTAGAAGACCATAAAATTGGTAATGCATTTTTAAATGTTGGGAAAGTATTTTATTGTTAAAAAATCATGCAGTGATGATAGTGATACTTGGAGGTGGATCTGAAATAGGCTATTCATCTTTGTCCCAGCCATTTGTTTGATATATATTTTGCTCATTGAAATAATAGGTGCACTAAACCAACCACAATGGCTAGTGATTTGGGCATTCTGTTTATATATCTTCTCCCAAGTATCCACTTACTATTAGAGGTACGGTCATCTAAAAAAATGGCCATGGAAAGTACATAAAACTTTAGGTAGTAGATATTCCTGATATATGTGCAAAAATACGACATTTAAAACTATGTTGGTGGATAAATCACCAGTTTTGCAAAAAAAATCAATGCCAAATGATAGGGAAAACAGCAGCAGGTTTGGCAGGCAGATGGAGACTGAATTGTTAGGTCTCAAACATCTCCAATTCCTATGATTATATGATTAAATATTAGTGTCCAGAAACAAGCAAGGAAAATGCCAGCTTTTGAAATACCAAGTATAGACCAGAAAACACTATGAATAAATACTTCATTGAGACGAATCCAAAAGATTAATAAGGTGGCCCAAAAAACAAAGGGTCGGGAGAGAGAGTTAATTAGAAATTTTTCAAGAACTGGAATTGAATGAACAAGAGGAAAAAAATTATTTGGGAAAAACAATTTTTTTTGAAATACAATTCAATAGCTAAAAGTAATTTTTGTGAACAAATACTATGTCATGCCACTTATATCTTATTTATGGCTATGCTGAGATAATGTAGACCAAAGAATAAACACCAAAAATGGATAAATATGTTGTTATCCAAAAATGGATAAACAGCAACAAAAATTCCTTCTAATGAAAAATATTACAAAATCGTAGCCTCCATTCTACTCGCTGGCGAAGAACTATTTATACCAGTAATTCACAAGTGAGAGGACAGAGGAGGATATAAGGATCATTTGCAAGCTTTGTCAAATTACATGTATCTTCCATTGACCTTCGTAGCAGGGAAGGTTTCCCCTTCTGGCCTTCCTTTCAAGAATTTGTATTCTAATGGTATTAGCATGCATTATACCTTAACAACTGTAATATGCGTTAAGTATTTAGCCTGTCAGGCATCGTGCATGGCACTTTATGTGTAAGGTAATTCCGGTACTAGCACTATGATATAGATGATATTAGTAACCCAATTTTACAGATAGAGTAACCAAGGCTTATAGAGTTTACATAATCTGACAGGTCACAGATGAAAGAAGTTTTGGAGAAACCAGAACTAGAACCATTAACATTCTTACCTCAAAGTCCATGCTTTTGTCTACTATCTATTAAACTATATTAAGTATGCTATGGTGTACTCTTAATTTATATATTTCACACATGCACATACATATACACATATACCATACACAACGGTTTACTTTTTATTTGTAAGTGAGAAAGTCCTGTTTTACATATGTGTGTGTGTGACTTGATATATTTATGTGTAGAATTTATATTTATAATTATGTTACTATAATTTATATGTATAATTAAGTTATATTTTTATATAACTTACATAGAGATTACATATACATATGTAATGTTTTATATTATTTTTATAAATTATATGTCTAAATATAAACATAATTTTTATGAAAACATGGCCTTTTTATAATTATTACTTTTAAAATTTTATTTTATTTAAATTCAATTAACATATAGTGTACTATTAGTCTCAGAGGTGGTGTTCAGTGATTCATGAGTTGATGAATCAGTGATTCATGATATAATACCCAGTGCTCATTATATCATGTGCCCTCCTTAATGCTATCACCCTATCCTCCTTATAATTATTTTTCGTTGTTCATATTGATACGCATTGATATGTGCCTCTGAAATGATGCCCCTGACTCTGCTTTAGGACTAGACCTAAAAAGAAGGAAGTCAGTTACATTTAAGACAGAGTTTTAACTACCTTAACTTTTTAAAAGTAAATTTTTAGAAACTTAAAAATCATTGAAAAAGGTGACAGTAACCACCAACAAAACTAGTAATGCTTAAAATCCTAGAATATTTTGCTTAATATTCCATTGTAAAGGGTGAAAAAATTCTTTTGTTTCCTAATTTGTCATGTGTCTGTCATCTCTTATCTCCAAGATTAAAAAAAAATATGAACACTATCATACTTTTCCCCATTTTCCTGCACTCTAACTGCACATTCTGAGGATTTTATCTGCAGTGTTAACTGAAAGTCAGCTTGCTATGTTGTCTGATGCTGAGTTTTGGTTCCACAGGATTGAATTTACTGAATTTGTTGTCTTTTTCTTTTGTTTTCTTTTTCCTTTTCTTTCCTTCCTTTTTTTTTTTTCCCTCAGGAAGTTCTCTTAGAACACAATTCCTTGAGTTTTTTCTAAGTTTCCAACTTTCTGTCTATAATCTTTATCTCTGAATAACATTTTAGCCAGTTACAATATTCACAGTTAGAGCATTCTTATGTCAGATTTGGTAGACATTGTCCTTTCTTCAGATGTGGCATGAGGCTGCGGCACAGTGAGAGCCAGCCTAATTTTTCCCTTCTGGGTGATTTTCTGTTTTCTGCTTAGATAGATTTCAAACATCTTTTTTTTTAAAGCTGGATGTTGATAATTTTGCCTGTGTGATTGCCTGTGCCTGAATTTTACTTTACTGTCTTATTTTTCTTATCATAGTTTATTATTAAAAGGAGCATGTAAAACATTTTTGTATGTACATACTTTTTTGCATGATTGAATATAAATTAAATTTTACAAGTTGTTACTTATACAGAGTATATGCATTATAAGTATTAACAAATATTGTAAATTACTCTCAAATATTGTAGATTTGCCCTTTTTAACTTTCACCATCAATGCCTATTGTCCATGTTGTACTGCCCCACACCAATATAGTATATTAATTTTTTTAACTTGACAGAGCTAATCAGTTAAAAGCAACATCTGGCTTAATTTCCATTCTTATTATGACTGCAGTTTAGCCTGTCTTTATATTTAAGGCCAATTTACATTTCCTTTTCTAGGAATGAGGTTCATATCCTTTACCTGTTTTTATTGAATGCTTTCTTTTTGATAGGTATGTGTTCCTTATGGATTAAGAAATTTAGTTGTCTCTAGTGACATTTGCGAATATCTTCTCCCATTCTGTGGGTTGCCTGTTTGTTTTGAGGAGTGTTTCCTTTGCTGTGCAGAAGCTTTTTATCTTGATGAAGTCCCAAAAGTTCATTTTCGCTTGGGTTTCCTTTGCCTTTAGAGACATGTCCTGAAAGAAGTTGCTGTGGC
>JAPYYJ010000835.1:0-16316 GCA_028533885.1 Nasua narica
ATAGAACAAATCAACAAGAGAAGAGAGAAGAACCACATGATCCTGTCAATAGTTGCAGAAAAAGCATTTGACAAAATTCAGCATCCATTCCTGATTAAAACACTTCAAAGTATAGGGATAGAAGGAACATTTCTCCACATCATAAAGTCTATCTATGAAAAGCCCACAGCAAATATCATTCTCAATGGGGAAAAGCTGACAGCCTCCCCTTTGAGATCAGGAACACGTCAAGGATGCCCACTCTCACTACTGTTGTTCAACATAGTACTAGAAATCCTAGCCAAAGTACATCATTAGTTTTTGATGTAGTGTTCCATGATACATTGTTTGCGTATAACATCCAATGCTCCACATAATACGTGCCCTTCATAATACCCATCACCAGGCTTTCCCTTGGCCCACCCCTCCCCTCTAAAACCCTCAGTTTGATTCCTAGAGTCCATAGTCTCTCATGGTTTGTCTCCCCCTCTGATTTCTCCCCTTTCATTTTTCCCTTCCATCTCTTAATATCTTCTATGCTATTCCTTATGTTCCACAAATAAGTGAAACCATATGACAACTGTCTTTCTCTGTTTGACTTATTTCACTTAGCATAATCTCCTCTAGTTCCATCTATGTTGATGTAAATCTTGGGTATTCATGTTTTCTGATGGCTGAGTAATATTCCATTGTATATTTGGACCCCATCTTCTTTATCCATTCATCTGTTGAAGGGCGTCTTGGCTCCTTCCACAGTTTGGCTATTGTGGACATTGCTGCTGTGAACATTGGGGTGCATATGGCCCTTCTTTGACTATATCTGTATCTAACATACCCAGTATGCAATTGCTGGGTCATAGATCTTATTTTTAAAAGTCACATTATTTGCCAACATTTAAACAAGTAAAAAAAAAATCTATAAGATTCTGTGTTTCGGGGCCCCTGGGTGGCGCAGTTGGTTGAGCGGCTGCCTTCGGCTCAGGTCATGATCCCGGAGTCCCGGGATCGAGTCCCACATCGGGCCCCCGGCTCCATGGGGAGTCCGCTTCTCACTCTGACCTTCTCTCTCTCACTCTCTCTCTTTCCTCATAAATAAATAAATAAAATCTTTAAAAAAAAAAAAAAAGATTCTGTGTTTCTAGTTTCTCTTTAAAATTGAGCATGTGGCACCACCACTGCCTTAAGAAGCACTGGTCCAATCAGTGGGAGTTGAATAGCTGCTCCCCCTTTCAGGTGACGCGTGTTCTGTAGCAGGCCACAGTCTCCTCTATTCCCTGCTGTCCTCAGCCAAGTTTGCTTGCTTATGCTTCCTGCCAGGCCCCTGTCACCTTCCAAGTTTGACTCTAGATTTATACATTTCAGTTTACAGGATATATGTAGTTCTGCCATCTGGCTGCTCAAAAATCACCCTACCATATATCTTTTATATTATTAATTCCCTACTCTGTTCTCCACATCATCCCCTCTGAACCTTCTCCATCTTTTCAAGCCTCAGCTCCACACTCTTGGCTCCATGGGTGAAACTATCTCCTTTTTGGGATGTTCTTTGTCATCGTGAGATTCTTATTTCCTCTGTATCACTAAGTCTCTGTCTTTATCTGTTCCCTCCCCTGAAGGAAATAAACTAAAAACAGCCAAATGAGAAAAGCAAAGGCTACTTGTTCAGAGTTTGTGATAGCAAGGGTGTCTGCTACCATCACTTGTATTTTGGTAGAAACTCAAAGGTGAGGAGAGCAGTAGGAATGCTTGTTAGCTGAGAAAAAACAACAACAAAGAAAGGTTTCAGGCATACCCTTTTTGTAGGTTATTGGCCTGGGGAAACTACAGGTGGGCTATTAATGTGATTGGTTAGGGATGCATTTGGCTTTCTCTGGTGGTCCTAAGCTGGAAACAAGGACAAAAATTAGGGAAGTTGTCAGTTATTAATCAAGTTCTGGCCACTTTGAGCTGATTGTTCCAGAAGTTATTAACTTCCTGGATTGTTACTAGTGATAGCAATCTGACTTCTTACAAGTCTGACTTAACAGCAGGCTGGCTTTCTGGGCCATTTATTGCCGATAAGGGAATTAATTTCTTAGGCAGTTTGCTGCAGATTGCGGGGGTGGGGGGGTGGGGTCAAAGTTCTATTTCTATATATCATCTGGCCATTGTCTCCTTGTATATTTAGTCTTTCATTTTTCCCTCCTGCTACACAGAAAGAGCCTTCCTCTATTTGTCAAGGATAACCCTTTCACAGATTATCTCAACATTTTATGGCCCTGTTTACCAAGCTCTCCCATACCATTTTTCTTTTTACCTGCCAGATGCCTCTAGATCCATTCACTTACACCCTTGCTCCTTAGCTCTTTGGAAACTGGCTTCCTTTTCAGATACTCAAATGAACTTTCAATTTCAAATGAGATTACAGGTTTAAAAAACTGGCAACACAAACATCACAAAATCCATAAAAGTAACATAACATCATTATGCTTATATTTTATGCTTATAATTTCTAGATTATATATAGTTATATATTTTATATATATATATGTTACTATAAGTTTTCTTTTAACTTTTTAAAATTAATTTATTTATTTGACAGAGAGAGAGATCACAAGTAGGCAGAAAGGCAGGCAGAGAGAGAGAGGGAAGCAGGCTCCCCGCTGAGCAGAGAGCCCTACCTGGGGCTCAATGCCAGGACCCTGAGATCATAACCTGAGCCGAAGGCAGAAGCTTCAACCCACTGAGCTACACAAGTGTCCCTCTCTTAACTTTTTTGGCTGCATATCCTTTATTACCTCTTCATCTGACAATAGTTTTGTAATATTTTTCTGCAGAAATAAACAATCTGGTCTTTCCTCCAGCATAGCTTACTGAAATTTGTTCATAAGTGGTAGTTTGGAAATATAAACATGTGTTTTTATAGTGACATACTTGCTGTTTGTTGTGTTGCTGCAGGTTTGTGCCCAGCACACATAGGGATCCTGATAAATTTTACTTCATATGATTAGCATCTGAAAGGATGAATATATAAATAGACAATGACCAGATAATATATAAAAATAGAACTCTGATCCACAATCTGCAGCAACCAGCACAGGAAACCAAAACATTAAGTAGCTCAGGAAGTGAGCCTACTATCTGTAAGTCAGACCTGTAGGAAGTCAGACCATTATCTCTAACAACTGGTCCAGGAAGCCAAACAATAGCCTCTATACCAATTGGTCCCAAATGACCAGAATTTGGGTAAAACCCGACAGCTTCCTTAATTTTTGGTTCCAAGATAGGACCAACCAGAGAAGAAACAAATATCACCCCTAACCAATCATATTAAGACACAGGACTTGTAGTTAGCCCACCTCTAGCTTTTTTTTAATGCCAACAGCCTCCACTCAGGGCATACTTGAAGCTTTCCTTTTTTTCCACCAGAAAGCTTTTCCACTCATTGGCTTGCCTTTGGCCCTCTGCTAAAATGCAAGTGATGGTGGCTGACTTCATTGTTATAGCAAGTTCTGAATAAATAGACTTTGCCTATACTCATTTGGTTGGGTCTTCATTTATTTCTACATATCAAAAAAAGAAATAAATGTCTAATGAATTTATAACTACATATGCTGCATTACCTAGTATATTAAACAAAAGACATCTTTCATTTTAACTGAGCTTTGATGAGAATCCAATCCTCTGTTTGCAATTTACATGTCTAATAATTGAAAGAGTTTTCCATAAAACTTTGGGTCCCATTTGTTCCAAATCTTTTCTTCCACTTCCCATTTACTTCTGTGGCGGGAGTTGCAGACAAATTTCATATCATGATATGATATCTAATCCATAGGCCCCTACACTGGATGAGTAAACAGTATACAGGAGAAGAAATCATTCCTAGTTCAGCAGAGCAAGCAGTAACAACTATACATTGGGGTACAGGGATCTTAATCATTATATCTTATTAGTCCCAAACTAGATATATCCCCAACTCAAATTCTCCTTACCGATAGTCAAGGAGGCTACTGGGAAATGGTGTCCAGCAGTGGGGGCAGATTTCTGTTAGAGCAGGAAGGTGATGGGACTGTTGGGAATGATATGGAGGATCTTCTTAATGGACTGAGTGCTCTACCAAAAGGCATAAAGTATTGAGAATGAGATCAGATTTGGGACATGCAGAATTTGGGGGATAACTAGGGAGTCTTAATCTTCCCTTTAGTGCTTTTCATATCTGGATACAGTCCAGATAAAGGGATCATTCTACCTGCTCCCATTATCATCCTGTATTAATACTATTAACAGATAAAGCTATTAAGAACTTATTACATACATGGAACACTCATGAAAGAAATTGAAGAGGAGACACAAAAAGGTGGAAAAGAATTCCATGCTCATGGATTAGAAGGATAAACATTGTTAAAATGTCTATACTCCCCAGATCAATCTATACTTTCAATGCCATCCCGATCAAAATTCCACTGGCATTTTTCAAATTCCTGGAACAAACCATCCAAAAATTTGTGTGGAAACAGGAAAGACCCCAAATTGCCAAGGAAATGTTGAAAAAGAAAAACAAAGCTGGGGGCATCAGCTGCCTGATTTCAAGCTTTACTTCAAAGCAGTGATCACCAAAACAGCATGGTACTGGCACAAAAACAAACGCATAGGTCAGTGGAACAAAGTAGAGAGTCCATATATGGACCCACAACTCTGTGGGTAAATAATCTTTTACAAAGCAGGAAAAAATTTTGAGTGGAAAAAAGAAAGAAGAAAGAAGAGACTTCTTCAATGAATGGTGCTGGGAAAATTGGACAGCTATGTATAGAATAATGAAACTTGACCATTCACTTACACCATACACAAAGACAAACTCAAAATGGATAAAAGACCTCAACGTGAGGCAGGAATCTATCAAAACCCTAGAGGAGACCACAGGCAGTAACTTCTTCAACATCGGCCACAGCAACTTCTTTTAAGACATGTCTCCAACGGCAATGGAAACACAGACAAAAATGAACTTTTGGGACTTCATCAAGATAAAAAGCTTCTGCACATCAAAGGAAGCAGTCAACAAAACAAACAGGCAGCCCATGGAATGGGAGAAGATATTCGCAAATGACACTACAGACAAAGGGTTGATATTTAAGATCTGTAAAGAACTCCTCTAACTCAACACTCACCAAACAGATAATCACATCAAAAAATGGGCAGAAGACATGAACACACACTTCTCCAAAGAAGACATTCAAATGGCTAATAGACACATGAAAAAATGTTCATCATCTTTAGCCATCAGGGAGATTCCAATCAAAACCACATTGAGATACCACCTTACACCAGTTAGAATGGCCAAAATCAACAAGACAGTAAACAACAAGTGTTGGAGAGGATGTGGAGAAAGAGGAACCATCTTACACTGTTGGTGGGAATGTAAGTTGGTATAGCCACTTTGGAAAACAGTGTGGAGATTCCTCAAGGAATTAAAAACAGAGCTACCCTATGACCCTGCAGTTGCAGTACTGGGTATTTACCCCAAAGATACAGATGTAGTAAGAAGAAGGGCCATGTGTACCACAATGTTCATAGCAGCAATGGCCACAATCGCCAAACTGTGGAAAGAGCCAAGATGCCTGTCATTTTTTTTCTCCAAATAAGTTTATTTTATTTTTTCAGTGTTACAAGATTGATTGTTCATGCACCACACACAGTGCTCCATGCAACATGTGCCCTTCTCAATACTGACCACCAGGCTTGCCTTTCAATAGATGAATGGATGAAGAAGGTATGGTCCCTGTGTGCAATGGAATATTACACCTCCATCAGAAAGGATGAATACCCAACTTTTGTATCAACATGGGTGGGACTGGAAGAGATTATGCTGAGTGAAATAAGCCAGGCAGAAATAGTCAATTATCATATAGTTTCATTTACGTGTGGAGCACAAGGAAAAACATGGAGGATATTAGGAGAAGGAAAGGAAGGGTAAATTGGGGGAAACTGGAGGGGGAAACTAATGTGAGACTAACATGAGAGACTGTGGACTCTGAGAAACAAACAGAGTTTTGGAGGGGGCTTGGGCGAGCCTGGTGGTCGGCACATATTGCATGGAGCACTGGGTGTGGTGCATAAACAATGAATCTTGGAACACTGAAAAGAAAAAAAAAAGAACACGTACAAAGCACTCTTTTAAACAGTATTGTTAGTAGCTTATTTCACAGGTGAGGAAACCCAGGCACACAGTTCTTAAGTAACTTTTTTAAAGTCCCAAAGGGTAATTAAGCAACATACTTCCAAAATCTACATACTTATTTTCCCTTGGCACTGATGTTCTGCTGGAATCTCTTGGTTTTGTCTCATTCTTCCTTTGTACTAGTTTTCTATTGCTGCTGTAACAAATTACCACAAACTTAGTGGCTTAGAATACCATAAATTTGTCTTGCAGTTTTGGAGGTCAAAAGTCTGAAATGGGTTTCACTGGGCTAAAAGCAAGATGTCAATAAGACTGTGTTCTTATCTGAAAGCTCTCGAAGAGAATCCATTTTATTTCCTTTTCCAGATTTTAGAGACTGCCTTTATTCCTTGCTCGTGGCCTCTCCAATCTTTAAAGCAGCAATGTCTGCTCAAGTCTTATCATGTCAATCATTCTGACACTCTCTCATCCACATTTAGGGACTCTTGTGATTACATTAGTGTGAATCTTGGTAAGAGGATGCCTTTGGTGAGATCTGGTGTCCTGCCAAATCCTGTCCCTTTCCCTCCGTAAGAAGGCACTATTTTATGACATAAGCCCAACAAGGGTGGCCCCCAAGAAATCTGTTGGAGATTTGATCAGTATAACATTCAGTTGGGAGACCCAGAACTGGGACTTGACCCATTCTTCACAAAACTAAAATGAACCATGGATGCGGCTTGACTCCTTTCTACCAAAGGAAATCCAGAGTGGTAAAGAACTGACTTTCTGTCCTGGTAGCGAAGCCAGTGGGCTAACCAGGTTGAGAGGGTCTGCTCTCCTTGAACTAGTTATGGCAAGAGACCTGACAGTGTCCACCATACACCAGATGTGGACCATGTAGGGGAGAGATAACATGAAATTGTCTTGGTGCTGTTCAGTGGGACCATTTGGTAATATGGGGTGACCTTAAGAGGAAGAGGCTGGGTGACCAGAGTCTAAGGAAAGAATTTCAGCACCACCTGTAAAATAGATGTATCTGCTCAGGTTGAGGGACAAGAGAAGGTTCTGCAGAGCTCATGAGAGATGGCTTTGACCACTGCCTGGCCTATCTCAGGCTTAGCTTCTCCCTGAGACTACTAATAAGGGAGAAACACAGGGGGCCAGGAAAAGCAGTGAGCCGGGGAAGAGGGGTAAGGAGAAGAATAACCCCTTTTTCCTACTGAAGACTTCAATCTGGAAACAGGAATGAGCTGAGAGGGGAGATAACTTAATACTATGCCAACTGAAAACCAAAGTTAGAGTTTGACCATCACATCCATACCTTTCAGATATTAACTTTGCTGCACCTCAAAGTTATGCTTAGAGAAAACTGTCCATTAACTTTAACTTTTACAATATTGTTAAATGCAACACACATGCAAAAAAAAAAAATGTGTAGAATACAGGTTTAGCTAAAATGAAGGTCCAGGAAACTACCACCACTTCAAGAAGCAACATTTCAGCACTCTGGAAACTACATGTGCCCTTGGGTACAACTCTGCTTTTCTGCCCATAGGTAGCCACTAACCTGCATTTTATGACATTTTCTTGGTTCACTTTACAGTTTCATTTCCCATGTGCATGTCTCTAAACACTATTGCATTGTCTGGTTTTAAACTTTATATTAATGGAGTTGTATGGAAGTATTATTTTGTTTACCTTCCCCTCAACATTGTCTTAAAGGTGCATACGTATTGCTACATGGAGCTCCAGTTTGTTTTCATTTCTGTGTAATAAATTTCATTATATGAGCATACCAAAGTTATCTAATGTATTTATTATTGGATAATAGATTGTTTCCAGTTTTGAACTATTACAGACAAGACTGTGAATGGTTTTGTAGGTGCACTTATGAACACATTTCTCTAGGGGTGTATGGAATTTCTAGGTGTGGCCATGGAAGTATATGTGCTAGACTTGGCTCATGCTGGCCCCTCAGAACCAAACATTACAACTTCAGGAATTTTATAAGGAAATTAAAACAGCTTTTATTAAAAATTATGCTATCATTTACATATATAATATATATATTAAATAAAAATTAGCTATCATTTACATATATAATATATATATTAAATAAATATATATATATTTAAAGAATCATTACTTGCTAGTTTTTATACCACAGAAATCAACAAATACTGCAAATCAGGGCTTTCCTCCTAAAGAGCTAGTTGTTAATCTGATAATCCCAAACTGTTTTCCAAAATAGTTGTACCAGTTTACATCCCACCAGCAACTTCAGAGTTCCTGCACATTGTTGCCAACACTTAAGTTATATTCTGAAGGACATGTAGCAGTATCTAATTGAAGTTTTAATTTGTATTTCCCTTCAGCACTTGTCTTGCTATTGAGTATTCAGATTTTCTCTCTCAGTGAAATTCTTCTTCAAGTCTTCTGCTCATTTTTCTGTTTTGTTGCCTATCTTTTTAAAAAAGTGTTTTCTAGACCTTTCCTCTGACAAAGGATGCCAACAATTTGTTGGTTATGTGTATCTCTTCTTTCCATTATTTCGTTGTAAAGCAGGAACAGAAAACTCACATACAATACAATTTAATAGATGATTATACAACAGATACCCTTGCAATCATTTGAAATAAAAAAATAGACTTTGCCAATCACTTTGGTAGCCACTATGTGCCTTAAAAGTAAAGACCATTCAGACTTGAATAGTCATCTTTTCCCTGCTTTTTTCCCCATAGTTTTAACTCCTCAATATTCATCCTTATATGCAATTGCTTAGCTTTGCTTCTTTAAAATCAATGTCTTTGATATCTTTTAAGCTTCAGGTTTCCCCCTTCTCCCTTTTTCCTTTTGCAATTTGAAGAAATTGAGTCATCTGTTAAAGTTTCCCATAGACTGGATGTTGGCGATTGCATTCCTGGAATGTGATTTGTCATTTTCTTCTGTACTCTGAATTTTCTGAGTCTCGACTCTATTCAAGTTCTTTTTTTTTTTTTTTTGCAAGATAATTTCATAGGTGGCAATATGTTTTTGCTTTAGGAGGCTCATGATGTCTGTTTACTGCTCTTTCTCTGATATTATTAGCCCCTGATGCTTAATGCCTACCTGCATTTATTCATTGAGGAGTGCAAAATGGTGACATTCTAAATCTATTATTCTGTCATATATTAGCTGGGTAGCTACTTCTATATAGAAAAGCTGCCCCTCATTTGCTAGTGGTTACCTAGTGGTTCTGCCTGTATAGAAAAAGCAGGGCAATTGTTTAGTTCAGTTTACTACATTTTAAAAAGAGTTTGTTCTCTATCATGCTCCAGAGGTGATATTTTTCTTGGATTTAGTGATAACTTACATATTTGAGTATTTCTATTATAGCTGTATCTATTAAAGCTATAATTATTGTGTCAATTCTTTCATCTCTGGCCTTTGAAGTTTCAAGTGCTTAGAAACACAATCCTGTTAGTTTTTGTAACTTTTTTTAAATTTAATTTAATTTTTCAGTGTTCAAGGTTCATTGTTCATGCACCACACCAGTGCTCCATGCAATCCGTGCCCTCCTCAATACACACCACCAGGCTCACCCAACCCCCCCACTCTCCTTCCCTCCAAAACCCTGTTTGTTTCTCAGAATTCACAGTCTTTCATGTTTCATCTCCCCCTCTGATTTCTCCCAATTCATCCTTCCTTTCCTTCTCCCAATATCCTCCATGTTTTACCTTATGATCCACACTTAAGTGAAACCATATAATTGAATCTCTCTGCTTGATTTATTTCACTCAGCATAATCTCTTCCACTCCCATCCATGTTGATACAAAAGTTGGGTATTCATCTTTTCCGATGGAGGCATAATATTCCATTGTATGTATGGACCATATTTTCTTTATTCATTTGTCTGTTGAAGGGCATCTTGGCTCTTTCCATGGTTTGGCAATTGTGGTCACTGCTGCTATGAACACTGGGGTACATATGGCCCTTCTTCTCACTACATCTGTATCTTTGGGGTAAATATCCAGTAGTGCAATGGCAGGGTCATAGGGTAGCTCTATTTTTAATTTCTTTTTTTTTTTTAACTTTCTATAAATGTTTATCATTTACAATATAAAAATGCTATTAATTTATGTGCATTAAAATACTATGCAGTTAAGACACTACAGTATTATTGATACATGAGTTTTAAGCCTAAATGGAAATATTTTTTTTCTCAAATTAAACTTTTTTCCTTGTGATTCCTTATTTCCATACCTCCCTTTCCCTTACTTTTGTCTAAATATATATATTTTTATTCTATTTTATTTTTTCAGTGTTCCAAGATTCATTGTTCATGCACCACACCCAATGCTCCATGCAATACGTGCCCTCCTCAATACCCACCACCAGGCTCACCCAACCCACCACCCCTCTCCCCTCCAAAACCCTGTTTGTTTCTCACAGTCCACAGTCTCTCACGTTTCATCTCCCCCTCCGATTTCCCCCAATTCACCCTTCCTTTCCTTCTCCAAATGTCTTCCATGTTTTTCCTTATGCTCCACACATAAGTGAAACCATATGATAATTGACTCTCTCTGCTTGACTTATTTCACTCAGCATAATCTCTTCCAGTCCCATCTATGTTTATACAAAAGTTGGGTATTCATTCATCCTTTCTGATGGAAGCATAATTTTCCATTGTATACATGGACCATATTTTCTTTATCCATTCGTCTATTGAAAGGCATCTTGGCTCTTTCCAGTTTGGCGATTGTGGTCATTGCTGCTATGAACATTGGGGTGCATGTGGCCCTTCTTTTCACTGCATCTGTATTTTTGGGGTAAATACCCAGTACTGCAACTGCAGGGTCATAGGGTAGCTCTGTTTTTAATTTCTTGAGGAATCTCCACACTGTTTTCCAAAGTGGCTGCACCAACTTTGATAGCTTCCCTGCTTTCTGACATGACAAGACATTCCAAACTCATCTTCTATATTTCCTATCCTGCCCCTGGAATCATCCATTTCTCCAAGAAGCCCTGGTTTCTCATAATAGGAAATAATGCTTCAAGATCATAGTCTAGGTGCTAGCAGAGCTCAGTGCTAACAGGTTGGTCATTTTTTCTAGGCCTCTTCAGCAGAGTTAGGAGGCTAAATGAAAATACTAGTACCTCTATTTCAAATTCATGACTGTAGAATTTTTACCTAATTTATTTCCTTTTATCTATTATCTTCTTTCTTCTATATAGGGAATACTGGTTCGCAAGGATACAGGAGATGATACAGGAGATGATAGGTCGGAATATCCCATAATTACATATTTGCTCTCTTACATCACACACTGTACTCTCAGATCCACAAAACCAATGCTCCTACAACTTCCAAAATGATTACTGAAGACACCTAACTTCCATGTGCTCTCCTGTTCTCTCTGCTTTTAATGGTTTGCTGAAACTGTATTATCAGAGTGAAGAGTTATTACATCTTATATTCTCTCCCTTATAATCTTTATTTTCTGTTATGCCCAGATTTTGAGATCCCCAAATACCACCAGGGAGCCGAGTCCGATGCAAAAGCAAAAGAGCCCTTTATTCAAGCTAGCTTGAGCTCCCTCTCACACTCACCGACACAGTGGCATGGTGTAGAGAAAGAGAGCGAGTTTCAAAAAGCACAACAGTTTTAGAGCGGCCGGTGGCCAATGAGATTGTAACACACAGAAAGTTGCTTAGTAACTGTTTGAACTAGCCTATCACCCTGGCCAGAATTGGCGCACAAGTTTGGCGGGCAAAAGGCGGGGTTTATATTCTTTCCTGGGAAGGAGTTCTGTGTTCCTATTGACTAACCCAAACCCAACCCATAGGCCGTCTGGGCTAATTAGCTCAGGGGAGGGCTGAGCCACATTCAGACCCTCCCAGAGGCAGGTCCTGTGGGGGGGCCACACACAAGAAGGCGGGTGTAAGCAAAAGGAGCCAGCCCTGCTCTGCTCCTTCATTTTCCATAAGAGAAGCTTTGTCAGGGATGCTTAGGCTAAAACTGACACTTCAGTACCTTCCGTGTACAAAAACTTTGCAGAGCATCTTCACATATTTAAAAGAAGATATTTCATATTAAAGGAAAGAGAAGTGTACTTTACCAAGGTCACATGTTATACACATGCATTTTCATCTTTGTGAACCTGTACACTCTTACCTCCTTTTGACACACTTTAACTGGTATCTTGGCTTATGCAAACTAACTAGCAATCTCATTAGATCTTCTGTTAACATAAGTAATAAGAAAGTAAGTTAGCGTATGGCTGTTGCCAAGTTCTTAAGCATAGAAACAACAAGAAAAGTCTTACAGTTTGGAGGGTTACAAAAGGAAAGACAGTTCTTAGAGGAAATACACAAAGTTTCATTTTAGAAATTTTGGAAAAAAGATACATGCCATTTGTTAAGCAATCAAGTTGGAATGGGGCAATTTTCAATAGGCAAAGAGAGCTTACATACCAGGCTTGTCTTGAGCAGCAGCAAGGTAAATGGGTCCCTGTGCCTGCCCACCAAATCTGGAAAGTTTATAAAGAGGCCTTAACTGGATTCAGTCATGTGTAACATGCAGGTGTTCTCAACACCATCTCACTATCTCAAAATTGGCTCAAGTTTAGGTTATGTCCTTGGAGTAGCCTCTGAGAGTGGGATAGGCAAGAGGAATCCACATTCCAATAATAGGGAAGGGGTGAGGAGCCTCAAAGTGCCCAGCCCAGCTTATGGGTCAATTGGAAGTCACTACTTTTCAATGATGTTCCCCAACAAGTGTACTTGGTTATATAGGTGGAAGTAGCAGGGAAGCAGGTAATCAGGTTCAGGAAATTAGGTCAATTAATCATACAAAAACCCTGTATTTACCCAAGATATATTTGGCTATGTGTTGCTGACATGCATACTTTGCTCATATCATCATCAGGTAGACACAGCAAAAACCAGATCAGGGTTTCACACTTGTAAACACTTTCTATAGAGTCTTTGGTACCTGCATTGACTTTCCCAAACAACTGTTTACCTAAAAGGTCATCAATCCACTTGACAGCTAACAAAAGACTTCTGATTTTAGGCAGTTACAACCCCAATTTTCATCTGGCGTATTCACAATGGAGGGCATACAATGGGAGGTAGACAGTTAAGAAGTCAGTGGCTTCAGGCAATGTAATGGTCTTCACAGATACTAAAATCGAGGAAGAAACCTCGATTTGCTTGCAGCCCTACTTAAGTCACTACTTATACTGCCCTTTCCTATGCACAGTACTTCTGCCAGTAAAAAAACATCTAGAAACATCCCTGAGCAACATAGCTTCACCGGGATATTTGTTAAAAGTGCAAATTCTCAGGTGCTATCCTAGATCTCCTGAATGAGAAACTCCGGGGTAGAGGGGCCCTGCAATCTTGTTTTAACAAGCCTTTCAGGGAAGTCTGATGCAATCTCAGGTTTGAGAACCCTGTAAGAGATCTGGGGGATAAATCACTTCCTGCATGCCTTGTAGTACTAAGTGAAGTAAGATTTTGTAAGATGCTTGGCATAAATATGCTCCAGAACATTTGTTCCCTTGAATAGAATCTGGGGAGAGTTTATGTACTGTGCTGTCATTGTGATAAGCTACATTCACACTTTGTGGGTCTGTGGGTTTTTTTCCTGAGATTGGCTTGGACCCCAGTCACCACTGTCTACTCACCCTGTGATTCACTGTGAAGTCAGCTGGAATCACTATAGAAAAGTACAAACCAACTCTGCTTCATTTAGCAGTTTTTCCCCCCTGTGTATCTTACCCACGGAGGTAGAGGACTTCTAAGCAGTGTGACCCGGTTTCCTTCATAGTCACTTCAGCCACAGTCAGTCACATCCCACAATGACTCTCTACCACTTGTTCCAGCATGTGTCCAAGCCTCAGTTTCAAGTAGTGAGGCATAGAGACTTCTAAGTGTGGGGGACATTGGGCTCACTCAATTACTGCCAGAAAGGCCAGTGCAGCAGGAAACCAACAGGAAACCAAAAAAGACAGGTGCCCCTGTCTTCACTTTTCAAGCACTTTCAATAAGCTGTATTAGGTATTATCCTTGAGTACCAGCTGTGCATTATCCACAATTTTTCTTCTGGGTTCCCTCAAGTGGGAAGCAGATTCAACAGGGAGACAACTCCCAAGGTTGTCATAAAATGTGCACTTTTCTTCCCATCTCCTATAACTTCTAAGCAGTTGTCTTGAAGTTATTTATTGACCCCTTTATCTTACCAATGTGAGAATGGTAGGAATTTGGGGAGAGGCAGAGACTCAGGCAATTGGGAACTTGTGATGTGGACATATGTCAGGCACTTCCTTCTATAAGTAAATGTCATCTTTTACATTCCAGCCCTCCAGCCTATCCCTGCTCTTTGTCCTTTTCTTGTTAATCAGCCTTTTCCTAGTCTCCTCCTTCTTTATTAGCAGCTCCAAAGGAATGAAGAGTTCGGATTCAAACTAGAATAATTTTGAGTTGCTCACTTGTTATATCTCCCTTTCTTCATCTTAGAAAGCCTGAAAAGTGTTATCTTCTTTCTTGTCAGATTTTGTCCAGTGTATTGGTGGACTTGACTAAGAATCACTGGGGGAACAGCTAGCTCTTTAAGGGAGAAGAGAATAGTCTTGGTTCCTTGCCTCCACCTGTCAACCTGCACACTGGTCCCAAACTGCTAGATTTCTCAGTGAACCTCTAATTCAGCATGGCTCAGAGAGTTAGACATTTCAGGCAGCCTTTTGCTTCTTTTTCCATAGAAATCTCCAAACTGAGACAGACATCTCCTCCCTAAGAATTACCTGTTCTGTCGCAGAAAAAGGAAATAAAGAGTTCCAGTGTGGGTGCCTATTAAGGATCTGCTTTCAGCTCAGGTCATGATCCCAGGGTCCTGGGATCAAATCTCCCATCAGGCTCCTTGCTCAGTGGGGAGTCTGCTTCTCCTTCTCTGCCTATTTCCTTGCTTGTGTGCTCTCTCTCAAATAAATACAAACTAAAAAAAAAAAAAAAAGAGTTCTGGCCTTTGGTTCCTTTGAACAAGATTTTGTGAAGGAAGATCTTTTGGGAAGAAATCTAGTTTTTAATAGTAGATGCTAGGATATTTTTAAAATTTTTAAAAATATTGTATTTATTTGTCAGAGAGAGTGAGGGAGCAAGCACAAGCCGGGGGAGTGGCAGCCCAATGAGGGACTCAGTCCCAGGAACAGAGTCGAAGGCAGACGCTTAACTGACTGAGCCACCCAGGAGTCCTGATTCTAGGATTTTTATAAGCATATTAGGTTCTGCTTCCAAAAATCTGGCAAGCCCCTGGAGTCTCCATAACTCCCTCTTGCCCCAACCTGTACCACTTTTGATAACGGCCCTCCTCTGTTGAAGTGAGAATATTACATGGAAGCAGTAAGCACAGAAGGGTATAAATGGGATGTGCTTATAAATGGGTTAACTAGATGTTACCCATCTATACCCATCACTGTCCAGGTGCCCCTTTGCAAAAAAACTGGAGATCCCTGAGTCAAAAAGAAGAATCACTGCATATAGAGCAAGGGCATACCACCAGTGGGGGAAGATTTGGGCAGAAGGTAGAATAGGGAAGTAATTTGCCTTACTTCATAGAACATTAGAGATGTTTGAAAGGCAAGATTTCACACTAGTGTTAGCTCTATATTCAAGACAATTCAGCATAGAGATAACAGGTTATTAAGCGAGGCAAATTGCCAATTCCAAGATCAAAACTGTTTTGGTCATAAATTTTTTACCTTTTTCCAGGATTTTTGATAGACATCCTCTTGGTCACTGACCACACTTTGAGGAATAAGAGAAGTTTCAAAATACCTCACAACAAGCAAAGCTCATCAAAGAAGAAGAAGAAGAAAAAAGACCATACCATACTTTCCCATTCAAGAAAGCCGTTACACATTGTGAGCATTGAAGTGATTAAAGAAAAAGGGGATGGGAGTTCTGTACTCAATCTCCCCCTACCCATGCACAAAAAGAGGCTTGTCAGCTAGAATCTCTGTAGAGCCACTGGATTTCACCTCATACACCACATTGAAAGACTTTTGTAAGGCTGCAGCCCCTTCCTGTGTAGTCACTGGGGAGTCTTCCCATTTCTGGACTCAAGCTTTGCATTCCCTCTCCCCAGGCCTGACCTCTCAATATGAACCTGTTCAAAGAACTTGTTTTCTTGACATCTCTGCCCACTTATGCCTAACCAAC
>JAPYYJ010000837.1:0-35287 GCA_028533885.1 Nasua narica
CCAGGACCCTGAGATCATGACCTGAGCTGAAGGCAGAGGCTTTAACCCACTGAGCCACCCAGGCACCCCTGTGTCTGTTGAACTCTTAAGCTGAACTCTTCTGTTGCTGGAAATGAGTACTTGGAAAGTAATTTCTTAACTCAAAAGTGTTTCTAGTTTTAAAACTGATACAGGCAGTGGATGTGGAGGGAATGATCTTCTTTGAGACCCATTTACATAGGCAGTACATATAAATGTTAGATTAGTTGGTCTTTGCAACAACCTTTAAGAAAAGGCATTATGCAGTTCTGAGAGGTTAAGTAATTCAGTTAGGTATATGTAGCAATTGGTGGAAACCCTTGGAAACCAGGAATCCAATGCTATTAATTATCATCCAAACATTGTCCATGAAGGGGGCCTAGTTTATGGATTTCATTTATTTCAATCAATCTCCAAATTCACTCTTATTGTGAAGTTGGCTTAGTCTAATTATGACACACTTGTTATGTTAAATATCCATCCTTCGGGTTCCAGGATCACCCAGTCACCTTCCAAAAGTCATTTGGTTTTTCTTAATTTCATAGAGAAAAGATAATGATTTCACTGATGAGGGGAATCCAGCTCATGTAAATCTGGTGTTGGAGCTCTGGTCTTCTCCATCATTCTCTTGAGTTTGGATAAAGTGAATATACCAATAATGCATGGCTATGCTAATAATGGGTTCATAGAATCTGGCTAATGTTTGCTAAACAATGCCTCTTTGAGATAGATGACTCATTTTTTTTTTTAGATTTTATTTATTTATTTGAGAGAGAGGGAGAGATAGCATGAGCAGGGGGATGCGCAGAGAGAAAGGGAGGAGCAGATTCCCCCGCTGAGCAGGGAGCCCAACGTGGGGCTCAATCCCAGGAATCATGACCTGAGCCGAAGGCAGATGCTTAACTGACTGAGCCACCCAGGTGCCCCAGATGATTCATTTCTAGCTGCTTTATATGCATCATGGTTTGGTCTACAGGGAACAGTTATATAGTTTTCAAAAAATCTTTATAGTGCAGAGAAATATAATAGTTCCAAAGATACTCTTTGTTTACTCTTATGTTATTTAGAGGATCTCATAAGACACAACAATCCTTCCACATGTTCCAAGGAATACACTGTAAATATACTCCAATTTTTATCTGAAAACAAAATCCCCAGAACAGAGCGATTCATCTGGAAGAGAAGACTTACATTTTAGTTATATGGAAAATCTTAGATAATATTTAATGAATTATAGCTAGACTTGATAACTTTTGTCAGGTTTTACTTAATGTAAAATTACACCAAATTCAAAATATAGTCACCAAACGACTTTTACTAATCAGGAAGGCATTACAATAGGAATACAAGGAATATAAGACTCAAGGGTAGAATATAGGTTTAGCAAATTTATCACCCAATTAGTTATTTTTATGGATTTTAAAATTGCTGTCCTTGAACCAAAAAAGGAAGAAGAGAAAAACTGAAACGCTATTAAACTGTAGACAATTTGGGACGCCTGGGTGGCTCAGGGGTTAAGGGTCTGCCTTTGGCTCAGGTCATGATCCCAGGGTCCTGGGATTGAGCCCCGCATCAGGCTCCCTACTTAGCAGGGAGCCTGCTTCTCCCTCTCCCTCTGCCTGATGCTTCCCCTGCTTGTGCACTCTCTCTCTCTCCATGACAAATAAATAAATAAAATCTTAAAAAAAAAAAAAAGGAACAGGGGCACCTGGGTGGCTCAGTGGGTTAAAGTCTCTGCCTTCAGCTCAGGTCATGATCTCAGGGTCAGGGTCCTGGAATTGAGCCCCGCATCAGGCTCTCTGCTCAGGAGGGAGGCTGCTTCCCCCCCTCTCTCTGCCTGCCTCTCTACCTACTTGTGATCTCTCTCTCTCTCAAATAAATAAATAAAAATCTTAAAAAAAAACTGTAGGAAGTTTAAAAAGACTGCGACCTAATCCCTCACAGTTCATCCGTGCTTATTGTGTTCATCTTCAGGCTGAATGCTCCTTAGCAGTTTGTGTTATTTATGTATTTAAAAAGACAAAAAAGATACTTCATTTGAATAATTTCTTAACGTGAATTGTCGTTTTTTCTTACTGAAAAATGTCAACTGGAAATTCTAAGTGAATCAGAAATTTTCATCTTGTGAATGTCTAAGAAATAATCTATCTGTGGGATCATTTTCTTGCATAAGAGCTAAGGCAAACAGTAAAATTCTTGTAATTCCTAACATTGAAAGGAATTGAGGAGATCACGTGGATATAAGCATTGTTTCAACAGAGCCTGTTTTGGTTGCCATGCAGGAAGAATTAATTGTTCTAGCCTTTTTTGTTTTTGTTTTAGCCTTTGGATGATGCTTCATGAAATAAGCAAAATTTATATTCTGATGGTTGTTGTGCCATTCAAAACAGTTTCTGTCTGAGCTTTTTTTCCTTCTTCTTCTCTTCCTCCTCCTTCTTCTGCTCACTATCTTTGTCTTACAACAGTTTGAGATGTAATTATTTTATCACATGGGACCTACCTCCTAGGCATACCTGAGCACTGCTACTTTTCTACAGGAGCAAAGAGCTGGTGGGGAGCTCAGTCATCCATCACTCCTACAGTACTAACTCAGGACCACACGATTCCTTTCAACTTTCTCCTTCCCTTACGTGTATGTAGTTTTTGAAGTTGTTTTTGTTGTTTTGTGGTATTTTGATTTTGCCTGATATTGTTCAAATATCTTTGGTGTTTAGAATAAATAGTTTAAGTGCCAGTTGCTTTTTATTTCTTAAATATCTAAACTAGTTACTAAGTATTAATTTTCTTCACTGTGAAGAAGTTGAAAATTAAAAGGGAATTTACTTTCAATTTCCTGATTCAGTAACAGAAATCCAGCCTCAATTTACTACTATTTTTAACTGTTTTTTAAAAGATTTATTTATTTACTTGAGAGAGAGAGAATGTGGAGGAGGGGAGGGACAGAAGGAGAGGGAGAGAATCTCAAGCAGACTCCCTGCTGAGTGTGGAGCCTGATGTGGGGCTTGATCTCACAACCCTGAGATCATGACCTAAGCTGAAATCAAGAGTGGGACACTTAACTGACTGAGCTACCCAGGTGCCCCTTAACTATTATTTTGAAATAACTTTACCCTTGCATAGAAGTTGCAAAATCAGCTTCCCCTAAAGAGAACATCCTTGAAAACCACAGTACAATGACCAAAATCAGAAAACTAAGATTTGTACAACACTACGAACTAAACTGTAGACTTAGTGAGTTGTTTAGCCTGTTTTTACAAGCACTCATTTTTTTGGTAGGAAGTGGGGCATATAGTTCTGTGAAATTTTATCAGAGGTACTAATTTGTGGAACCACTATTAACCTGGATATAGACTGTTCCATGACTCCGGAGAAACTCCTTCATGCTAGCCCTTTATTGTCATATCCTCTCTACGACCTCAACTCCCGAAAATCACAGCTCAGTTCTCCATCACTATAATTTTGTCATTCCAAGAGTGTTACATAAAATGGAATCATGCTGTGGATAACCTTTTGAGATTGCTTTTTTCACTTAGCGTAATGCCTTTAGGGTCTTCTGCAATTTTTGTCTACCATATATCAGTGTTCACTCCTTTCTATTGTTGAGTTGTATTAGACAGTGCACAGATACTGCTATTGTTGAAGAATGCTCGGTTATGTAAATATGGCCTCTCATCTTTTTTTTAAAAAAGGTCTATTTTATAGCTTTTTGATTCTGCTGTAACAGAAATCCTGAGTTGAAAATTTAACATTGACGTTGTTTTTTCTTTAGTAGTAAACTCAAGGGATTTGACCAAACTCGGATAGTCTCAATTTCCTTCAAACTCTAGACCCTTGTAAAAATGATTTTTTTTTTAAATGAAGAAGCTCAAAAGGACATAAGGTATCTTTCTCAAGGCATGCAATAAATTCTGCAGTTTTACTTTCTAGCTATAGTGCCCCTATTAACTCAAAGTCATTTGTGTCTGTCCAGCACCATGTACCTTCGACTGGTAATAGCACTCTGATGAGGCTAAGGGTAGGGAAGCATAATGCCAGATAAGGTTTAAAAACAATCACATCTTCCAGCCACACTGATTTTGGGATGGCATGTGGCAGAAGTCAGGCTAATCAGAGTCAAAGTCAACACACTCAATAATGGGATATTTGTTACAATACCAAGAAGAAAAACTCTTTTGCTGCTGAAATAATTGTACCACAACATGAAGGCAGCGAGATTAGTATGAAGCCAACTGAGAGGAAATCAATACTGAGAAATAGAGGAAAAGCAAATCTTGCAGATACCATTTGAATCTTTGGATCTTGCCACATTTTCTCTAAAACAATCCTTTTGGCGTGCTCTGTGAAAATGGGTATGGTCCCTTTAAAAATGTTTCCATGCCAGTCAACATCATGTTAGACATTGTCAGTAGAGGGCACTAGAGAATACTGAAGAAGAAAGTGGGTTTTGCTTCCTGGTTCCTGTGTGTTGGCCCTGCAGTTTCCAGCACCTGCAGCTTCTCTAGCACCCAAGTCCTCCCAGGCACAATGGCTTCCTCAGCATCAAGCTTCTGCAGTGCGTACTGGCTCGGATATTCCGTGACCAGCATCTTCCCTCTGTACTTCCTTGGGCTCATTTGTAGCTGAGTGCCTCCAGTGAGTGAGTCGCCTCTCCATGAATTTTCTCACATCCTAGTGGGCACGTTTCATGCAAGTTCCATGGGGAGAACTTCCAGAAAGTTGTGCCAGTTTAGCATTACAGATGGCTCAGCCATCCAGTGAGCTAAGGCCATGCCCTCTCCAAC
The DNA here is from genome assembly GCA_028533885.1 of Nasua narica. NCBI lineage: Eukaryota > Metazoa > Chordata > Mammalia > Carnivora > Procyonidae > Nasua > Nasua narica. The sequence goes on from JAPYYJ010000837.1 coordinate 4,800, forward strand.
AAGGTCTGCACCTCGGTCCGTGGGTAGACTTTTCTCAATCTCACCTCTGGGAGTCATGGCTACTACTTATATCTGCTATGCCTACATTCTTTTTTTTTTTTTAAAGATTTTATTTATTAATTTGACACAGAGAGAGAGAGCACAAGTATGTAGAGTACAGAGGGAGATGGAGAAGCAGGGTCCCGCTGAGCAAGGAACCCGATGCGGGGTTCAATCCCAGGACACTGGGATCATGACCTGAACTGAAGGCAGTTAATTGCCTAACCAACTGAGCCACCCAGACACCCCATGCTCTGGCTACATTCTTGAGATGTTTTTACTTCTTACTGGTCAATCACTTGATACTTTATTACCCTGTGATAATTAATAATTCTTCATATTAGACTTTCCCTATTCAAATTATTATATAGTTTCTCTCTACTGATTAGACCCAGATTGATACCCCATGCCTGAGGGCTGAGCTACTCTTGGACTTGTCCATTTTGTGATCTAATAAATTCCACTTTCTACCAATGTTGGTAATAGCTGGGTTTTTATAACTGGCATTGGAGGAGTTCTGATACAAACAAGATCCATAAAATTAATAAGGTTGATAAAGAGTAAATGATCGTAGAAAGCCCTACAAATATCTATTTTTTAAATAGACAGTATTCAAACTTCATTAAACTGACTCAAATTCTAGAGAACTTCTTCTCGGCTTCCCAAGAATGATATTAGAGTAACACTTTGGAATATGCTTTAAATTATTTTTAAAAACCCTATGAACAGGGACACCTGGGTGGCTCGGTGGGTTAAAGCCTCTGCCCTCAGCTCGGGTCATGATCTCAGGGTCCTGGGATCGAGCCCCGCATCTGGTTCTCTGCTCAGCAGGGAGCCTGCTTCCCCCTCTCTCTCTGCCTTTCTCTCTGCCTACTGGTTATCTCTCTCTGTCTCTCTATCAAATAAATATCTAAAAAAAACTTAAAAAAAAACCCCTATGAACAAACGTCACAACTTCGATTCAGGGCTTTAGTGTAAGGGATCTGTTTCATGCCATGCACCTCCCCACATGCAGTGAAGAATCCTCTCAGGGAATTGATACTAAACACTCTGGTGCTGAATCAATGTAACCAAGTAACCATTAAGTAGTTGGTGCACTTATATTAATCAAGAGACTACCAAAAATGAACATATGTGAATGGTGAGAGCAGATTTAATATAAGATTTGATACAGTAAGCTGAGGGTCCTTAAACAAAGAAATACTATAAGTTATTTTTAGTTTTGGCTTTGTGATTTTATTATGTTATGTGTGCACAGAAGTTGGCCCTTAGCTGATTTTCCCCGCATGCTATCTTAATTGAAAGCAGCTCTCTTATTTTGCAATAAATATGAATTGTGTAGTCAAATTAAAAATGCAAAAATTGGGGTGCCTGGGTGGCTTAGTCGCTTAAGCATCTGACTCTTGATTTTGGCTCAGGTCATGATCTCAAGGTTGTGAGACAGAGCCCCACATCGGGCTCTGTGCTGGGCATGGAGCCTGCTTAAGATTCTCTCTCTCCCTCTCCCTCTGCTCTTCCTCCCTCTTTCTCTCTCCCTCTCCAAAAAAAAAAAAAAAAATCTGGACTATCTCTTAAAGATACTCTCTGAGTGAGAAAATAGCATATAAATAGACTTGTCTCTTGTCTCTGACTGCAAAAATAAAGGAAAGACCAGGGTGATTTGGATATGAATATTTAATAATTATTGCCTATCTATCAATTTCCAAGTAATTAAGATGATAACAAACAGAAATATGCCAGTTTGAATTTGCCACTAAATTCAGATCCAAAAGCATTTCAAAACTATAAGAAGTAGTAACTAAAACACAAACAATCAGTGTCAAACTTATATTCACAAGCCTACATTGTCTGCTGCCAACAAAAAGTGGGTGGGAGGAGTCACCAAACTTTACGGGTCTGGGTCCTAACTTGTGTTTTTATGACTGCAATAAAAGGGACAAGGACATTATATGGCCAAGAGTTAATGACCTGTTTTCTCCTTCAAAAATGTATAAGGGTCCAAAAGACTCTAAATTATTTGGATTAGAGGTCTGGCCACTGTAGTTTGGGGTACAACAGGGTTTGGAATATGACACAGATTTGAGGCTTTCATGGCTAATGTGTTATTTTTAAGAAATGACTTAATTGTGTTATCTATTAATATCTCTGAGTTTTATAGATATGAAAAAAGAATCCATGTATACTTACATCAATTTTTTTATGTTTTTAATGAATGGTTAAATTGATATTTAAACTAAAATCTTGGGTACTTAAAACATGGCCTTTATTAGTCAGAAGCTGAAGAACTAGAAAAAGTTTTCCATTCAGTTGAGAATAAGTTAACTTAGACTCATATCATTACACATGGAAGAAGAATCTTTTTGTTTCTGCTTTTGTTATTGCATTGTCTGTTTTGTTTTCATCGAAGTCCACTTAACCTAACAACAGCAAAAGGGGGGTTACATGAGGGGGATGGGAAAATAAAATAAGAGGTTCCATCAGGAGAATTGGAGTCTGAGGGCCATCCAAAACACTGGGAAAGAGAGTCTGCTACTTATTCTTTCTTCTAGAAACTTTACATGCGCTATTTAGTTAGACTCTAAAACAGCCTTTTAACAATGGCATTATTACTCTAATATGGAGAAAAACAGTGAGCACCAGAATAATCCACAATCATGACTCTACTTCACACCCTAGTTCATTGGAATCTACAATCCATAGTCTCTCAATAAGCCAGGCTGCCTTTCAGTGGGAGAAAGAGGAAGGGAAGAGAAAAATCGAGCCAAGACAGAGAATGATGAAGAAAAGCTCCTTAGTGAGCCGTCTTGGTGGCTCGGTGGGTTAAAGCCTCTGCCTTAGGCTCAGGTCATGATCCCAGGGTCCTGGGATGGAGCCCCACATCAGGCTCTCTGCTCAGGCTCTCTGCCTGCCTCTCTGCCTGCTTGTGATCTCTCTCTGTCTGTCAAATAAATAAATAAAATCTTAAAAAAAAAGAAAAGCTCATTAATTTATTACCATATTTTTTACTTCTTTGTATGAATTTCTATATCAGTGTATACTTCAATTCAGAGACAGATGCCAATTTCAAAAACAAAGAAGGCTGAAAAATTAAGGCAGAATGGAAGAAATGTAATAATGAGAGGGGACGCCCTTCTCCCTCCTTAATGGGGCTTCCTTGCAAATAGATTTGTGTACCACCCATAAAAATATCTTTGGCTAAGAATGTGAGGTGATGTTCCTTCCCCCTAGTCTTTGGACCTCTCAGGTTGCTCTTTGAGGAGGGCTAACCCCAGAGGTGCATGAGGGTAGGCTTTATCGGTTGCAGAACAACATTTCACTGACTTGAGGGGATCAAACACAGTGATAGACTCAGCATTAATCATTTCAATTCAATTCAATTTGAAATTCATCAACTGAAATTTTCTATGATAGTCAAGATTATGTTTAAGTAAAAAAATTTTCAATAAGACGTTGAAAATCCAATATTTTAAAAGAATCATACACTACAATTATATTTGGGTATTATTTTTTTCCCTTTGCACTTTATTGATTATGCCACTGGGCTCCTAACTAATGCTACCAAAAAAATATTGAAAATATCAACAAAACCATCTTCGGTGGCATATGGTATCTCTTTTTCATCCCACCACTTTTTTTTATTTCAGTGGAATTCAGACAGCCTCCTGACAGATGTGTATCACATTATAAAAGACTTACAAGGCTACCTTCAGTAGACTCCAACAACTCTAAAAACAACAGAAACAGTAACAGAAAATAGATATTTCTGTTGAAAATAAAGAGAAAAGAATGATTTTTTTCCCCTCAAGTTTCCAGAATGTATGGTTTTATTCCTTCTCTCTGATATACAGTTAGATCATTTCATTAAACTGTTAGGCATTCCCTTCCCCTTCGGTATGAGGAATGCTGTTCTTTAAAGAAAATGGCAAGAGGAATATGGTACCTCTCTCACTCATTACTTCATGCTTCTAAACATATCACATTTTCTGCTCAGGTGAAGCTTCAATAAATTTCTTTCAAAATCTTGTATTTATACTCCCATCATGTTGCTATTCCTTTCCCTGTATTAGATATGCTTACAATGAATGATTTATACATTCTTGCAAAGAAGACACTGCTTTCTGGATGTGTGTCTTGGGCAACGCCTAGTGCACTATGGATGGTGGATTATTATTGAAGAAAACACACTTAGGAGCTGTTCATTTCTTCTTTTCAAAGGATTCACAAGAGCATTCTATTTTTGTGTCAGGAAATAGCCTAATTTCATTCTCTTACATATTTTATCTGAGATAAAAAAGAGTATATACAAACTAAGGGTCATAGTTTTAAAAGTCAAAACTTGTTTAAAAATATCATGTGGTGGCAAAGAGTTTGTTGGGTGCCATAAACAACTAAAAGAGGATGGCCTTCCTTATACTTTGATTATTTTGTGGGTAATAAAGTTTCCAGCTTCTACTAACCCCATTTTCATTTATCTGGGTAAGGACCCTAGGAGCCCTAGCATTTTAAAACCATGTTCCTGGGGGACCTCGGTGGCTCAGTGCGTTAAGCTTCTGACTCTTGATTTTGGCTCAGGTCAAGATCTCAGGGCAGTGAGATCGAGCCCCGCATCAGGCTCCATGCAAGGAGCTTGCTTGAGATTCTCTCCCTCCCTTTCCCACTGCCCCTCCCTTGCCCCCTCTCTCTCCTTTTCTTTTTGTTTGTTTGTTTTTTTTAAGATTTTATTTATTTATTTGACAGAGAGAGAGAGATCACAAGTAGGCAGAGAGGCAGGCAGAGGGAGAGGAGGAAGCAGGTTCCCTGCTGAGCAGAGAGCCAGATGCAGGGCTCTATCCCAGGACCCTAAGATCATGACCTGAGCCGAAGGCAGAGGCTTTAACTCACTGAGCCACCCAGGCGCCCCACTCTCTCCGTTTCTAGAAAAAAAATAATAAATAAAACAAAAAAAAAACCATGTTCCTAAAGCAAAGCATACATCTATCTCTAAGAAGCAATACTCTTAAGATCTAGGGATAAAACACACGCTCAACTTTGTTTCCTTAAGGATTCCTCATCATAGAAACTTACTGTAAACCAGTCATTAGAATGATTGCTGGCAGTTTCTTGAAATATACATTTTAGAGATAGTTTATACTCAAATAATTGCATCAAACTTATTTAGACAAAGTTAAAGTGCATATATGCTGTATTAATTCATGTTCATGCAAGTAGAGAGGGCAGTGAATGGTGTATGCTGCGATATTTATGACCTCCTACGAACACAAAATTTCATTCTTTAAAAATTTATTAGTGTTCTATAACTGGGAACTAAATTTGCTTCTTTTATATCTGTCAACTCTCTATTTATCTTACTGTCTCTAATTTACGGGACCAGGAAAAATACTCCTCTTTTTCAACAAAAATTTCTTTAATACAAAAAAACAATGAGTTCTCTGCCTACTGTGACATTTTTTTAGGCTAATTAAATAATGACAGAGTTAAACAAGTCCAAATATTAGTTGATGGATACAATTTGTTGATGTACTTCAGTGGTGCATAACAATGAGATCTGACAGAACTTTCAAATGTACCATAATAAATCAACTTGATGATCTTGGATTTCTGAAACAAAAAAGATAGTAGCTCTTCGAGATCAGATATTTCCTAAGAAAATAAACAGGGATGATGTTGGGAGGGAAGACATATCAGATATATCTAAGTGAATAGCATTTTGGAACATAATCCATAAATTGTCATAATATTCCTCAAAAAACCATTAAGCTGTGTACTCTATAGAGGGCTGAGCCAGAGTACATGGTTTTTCCTTTAATTAGTTCTAGCTTTATTTATTTGACAGAGAGACAGACAGACAGATAGCACAAGCAGGCAGAGTAGCAGGCAGAGAGAGAGAGAGAAGCAGGCTCCCAGCTGAGCAGGGAGCCCGATGTGGGACTTGATTCCAGGACCCTGGGATCATGACTTGAGCCGAAGGTAGTTGGTTAACCAACTGAGCCACCAAGGCACCCACAAAATATTTATTTTTAAAAAGAGGCCTGTCTATATAGAAAATGTAACCAATGTATACTCCTACAGATAAGCAAAGAGTAGTTCCTTGAAAACTCATCTTTATAACTATGTCAAACATAGAAAAAATATATATATATATTTTGACATTTTATCTCTTCTTGATTGCTACAGAGCATTTTTGTCCTTGACTCTTGCATTTTTTCACTCCAAAGAACATTCAGAGTCTGCTCCTTTCTTGGCTTTGGTTTTATAGACTCTAGGTAACAGGTAGAGAAAACTGAGAAAATCAAGAAGAGAAACTGCTTGAAGTAGGAAGAGAGGATTTAAAAAAGAGGAAAAGGAAAAGGAGGGGCCATGGGCTGGGCTTCAGAGGAAAAAAGTTTTCTTGAGGACTAAGACAAGTTTTGGGGGACAACTGAAAGAAGAGAATTTTAAGAGATAATGCAATGAATCAAGAATTGGGACATATTCTAACATACTTAGACTACATTAGATTTTTAAAAAATTACAATTAGTGGGCAATGGCCTTGACTTTTATATAGGTAATGTTTGACACTCCATTTTCCTTCCAAGTCCTTGATTTCAGTAGGTTCTTCAGGACCAGCATATTATGAATTCCCTTAATCTTGATCACCATGCTTTATCTAAGAAATTGTTAAAACTTTATATTTTTACTGGGGTATGGTATTTAATTTTTCCACTTTTGTATTTTAACTATAAAATTGCTTCAGACGGGGTGCCTGGGTGGCTCAGTTGGTTGAGCGGCTGCCTTTGGCTCAGGTCATGATCCCGGAGACCCAGGATTGAGTCCCACATGGGGCTCCCAGCTTCACAGGGAGTCCGCTTCTCACTCTGACCTTCTCCCTTCTCATGCTCTCTCACTCTCTCTAAGAAAAAAAAATTGCTTCAGATGCACTTGATATAAACATTTCAATTATTAAAAGGAAAAGTAGAATATCCCATTCACTCCCATTTTCAATATTCAAGGGTCATCATTATTGACTGCTTCATTGTATATTGCTCTGTATATAGCCATGAACATAATTTTTTAATATATTTTTAGTTCTTTAGTACTCAGACATGACTCTACACTTGAACACACAAAGTTCTTTCCATCAGGTTGGCTCTAGAGCTCCCTTAAATGATATAATGCACAATCACATATTATCGAAAACCTCCATGTTGGTAAATCCCCATTTTCTGTCAAAGCACTTGGGGTGTTTTTTGCCTCCATGTCTATATGTGTACTAGTCAGGATAGGCTAAATGTTGCTGCACTAACAAGCAATTCCATAACACTTTTTTCTGACTCACACTACTGTCCAATGTGGGTCAGCAGGGGCCTCAGCTCATTCAAGGACCTAACTGTGTGCTTCCACAATCCCAGACCAATAGGTCACGGGATGATCTGGACAGTGGCACCTATAACTTCTACCTGGAAATGAGATACATCATGTCTGTTCACTTTTCATTGGGCAAAGTAAGTTACATGACTGTGCCTAATTTCGAAAGAGGGGAGAAGTAGAATTCCTTTAAGTGACTGGAAAGTAGACAGCTGAAAATATTTGGCAAACACAATTAATAACTCAATATTTAATACATATAATTTTGTTTCTGGGGTTACCTCTCAAATCCTAACCACTTTTGGTAATGAATAATCTTTTACATTATTGCCTTCTATCTTTACCCTCAAATATGTCTTAATGCTCTATATGTGTATGTCACAGAAGCATAATTTATAAAGCTGAAATAAAAGGTCATTATCAAAATTTTAAGAACACTGCACAGGTTCCCAAAATATGGACATTTAGTTCAAATTCTGTTTTGTTTTGTTTTAAGGCAATTTGCTTGATACACTGTTTCATGGAGTTCCTTCGTTTCCGTGATTCCTTATTTCTTTGTTGGGTTAAAAAGGATAAGCACACAGTAGAATTTAAACTTAATATGCAGCACAAGGTCTGCTATTTGGTTCTTACAGACCTTAGCAATAACAAATGTTTACTGATTAGTAGTCAAATGCTTGATATCTTTATTTTTAGATCAGGTTTTCATTTTTTCCAATCCAGTTCACAAAGAGCAAAATCATATGTGAAACAGTCACATTAAACTTGGCTGAAAAGAAAAGGTTCTGACTACAGTGCCTGGAAGAATGCTTATTCATTATTCCCTAGCCCGGCATATTTCTCCATAGAGACAAGAGCATAGACTGCGGCCATGGAAAATCTAGGGAAATACCATTTATGCTACATCAAACTTGAGCCCACTCAGGCAATGTAAATCTTTCCCATATGTGATGACTGCTTGTCGCCCAGCCTCCAATTCTAAAAGAGACACTGTAAATATCCCAAATCCTCCTTTTTAATTTCTACCAAAAGTGTGCATCTGTCTTTATGCTTGCGGTTGAAAGAACATTTCTCTAATAAACTGGAAAGAGAGATAATTCACCCTGGGAAGAGTAAAGGGATACAATCTTAGATTTCAGGTATAAATTGAATCCATTTTCATATCCCAGAATAGATCTAGATTTCAATAAAAATAAATTGCCCTTTGAAGTGTAGATATAATAAAATTAGACAGCCAAAATACAATCTATCTTGAATTTGGAATTGTATTCTAAAACCCTCCATGTTTTGGCCCAGCATATTATTATAAGGACCACTTTCATAACCTGAAATCAAGATATGTGGTGTGATAAGGAATGATTTTTAGTGCTACATGGAGAGAAGGAGGCAGTCGGAGAGATGTAATATGGCCAATGAACTGTCAGATTTCCTGAGGCATTTAGGTGATTTAAAGTAGGACTTCTTAAAGTGTGGTCCATAGACAACCTGCATCATAATCACCTGGAATTTTTGTTAAAATGCATATTCTAGGGCCCCATACCAGGTTTACTGAATCAGGCACTCTGGGCACAGGCCCAGAAGTCTGTATTTTAAGTTCTTCAGGTATTTTTTGTAACTTCAAAAAACATCTAATACCCATTGGTTTATTGAGAGAAGACAAGAAAAAAGAATATTTAAAATCAGGGCATTGGAAGATAGGCAATGAAACAGTTTAACTTAGATCTTAAAGCAAGGAGATATACAAATCTAGTGGTCGTCAGAAGAGAAAATGTCGTACTGATGGCTTAATAGGGCTTCTCAAGGTGATTTTTGAAGAATCCAAGACATCACATCTCAGGGAGGGGCACACATAATCCTAATCCCCAGTAACAGTCTCTCTAGGGAATGAATTAAAACTGCTGGCACTAATTTCCCTACCCCTGACTTTCTGGTAGTTTTCCATGCATATCAGAGGCCCAGAATAGGCCTAGTCTTGCAGAAAACCTGGATTTCCCTAATTAACACTATTTGTAATTTGCTTCTCTCTACTACTATTTGACTCTCAACGCTAGTTCCATACTTTCCAGGATTAGATTTTGGGTTCTCCTATTGTAACCTGAGTTTTTTGTTTGTTTGTTTGTTTGTTTGTTTTGCTTCTTTGGTTTCTTAGCTGCTATATAGTGTCTGATACCCAATTGCTCAATGAGCCTGCATTTTGTTTTCCATTTCACTCTTATGAAGGGTCCTACTCCTGAATTCTCACCAAACTGCTGACTGATTTCCCTGGGAACAAAAGCCTGCTTGACCTGTTTAGAATATTATTCTTTGATTGCCTGATGTCTCTCTGGCTGGCTGGATCTCATTTGCCACATGATGGTACCCCTGATATGAATGCTTCCCCAAAATATACCCCAATGTTGTTAAGTCTATGGGATACCATGCCTGGCCTTTCAGAAAAGATTTTTGTTCAGAGCCTGCATTTGCTTTTGCATTTGCAAGGAGTAACAATCTCTTGCCCAACCCTGTACACTAGTCAACTTCTGCATACCATCTCCCCTCTGTCTGCACATTGGGTAATAGGAAACTGGGCCATACACAGACAGTTGCCAAGTTTTGGCCAAGAAATTCCATAGATGTCCCAGAGGAGCAGTGAAAACCTAAACAGGCCATACTTTGGAAAATTCTCACATCAGCCAGTTGAGTTAAGAACTTCTCAAAACTTAGATTTTCATAGGGAATTTCTGGGTGAGTCCAAATTTAGCCATTACTCTGGGTAATCTATAATCCCCTCAGAAAGCCAGTAAGTGATTTTTTGTTTTCCTTTTTGTCCTTGATCTGTATGGACCCCATAGACTTGGAGCAAATATTACTTTTTGGGCAGCTTAGCTATGCTTTAAGAAAGAACTTGGGTAAGGATCACTCATTACCAGTATGGGCTCACTTTATAAGGCACTTTTAGGCTGGCAATAATCCCTCTGAACAATTTACCAAAATATCAGTATTTTCTTTTTTTTCTTTAAAATTTTATTTATTTATTTGACAGTGAGAGAGAACAAGCAGGGAAAAAGAAGGCAGAGGGAGAGAGAGAAACAGGCTTCTTGCTGAGCAAGGAGCCCAACATGGGACTCCATCCCAGGACCCTGGGATCATCACCTGAGCTGAAGGCAGACGCTTAACCAACTGAGCCACCCAGGCACCCCAGGTTTCAGTATTTTCTCTGTGTCACTTAAGATAATATTGGTAAGGAATAGAAACATAACAGATGGTTCTGGTCCTTACAGAATTTGGATGAAATGGAAACTAAAATATGAAGCTCTATTAAGCTATCTAAAGTAGAGATGCTCCTATAAGATTACTCTTTTCATCCCTAATCCTCTCACCCCTATGCTCAAGACCTAAACAGATCAAATCCCATACTTTGTCTTTCTAACCTTGTTATTACTCCAACTGCAAACACAAATAAGTATAGTTTAGACTTTTGACAAAATTATAAAACATTATTTTTATACTAGCGGTTTGTATAGTAAATTAGGCAGTTGAAAATAATAGGTTTAAGTTAAAAAATGATTTACATAGCAGGAAGGAATGGATGTTGGTCTACAAAGTCAAGTGTATAAAATGTAACTTCCTTATTCTTTTATGCTGTCAGGTGGCTAAAATGCCATCTAAATTAATCCAGGGCTACCATTTTCCTGGGAGCTGTCTAATGTTGGAGACATATCGGGTTCCAGGTCTTGGATGGAGGAGAGTGGGAATCTGGTCCTTGATCATCATCCTTTGCATACACAGGCATGTCTGAGGTGCTGATTTCCTTGTCTGTTATTGAACTTCAGTCTACAAACCCTAAGACAGGCCTCCTTGTCCTTGTCCCTGGCTGTTCCAGGTTTGCCTCTTACTGCTTCTTCTCCTCCTCTTTTGGCTGCACCGAGGACATGGGATAAGCTGGGGGGTTGTTTTGGACATGTCTCCCTACATACCCAATTTGAGTATCCCTGTATCAAGCAGAACAGCACTAAACAACGATTTGAGTTTGTAGCCTCCAGGGACTTCAAACAGGAAGTAATTCACAGAATCCTCTGTTCTTAGATTTCACCAGTCTGGTCCAGGTTTTCTGTTCTGTCTCCCAGATACCCAGTTCAGGCAGTGGGGCAGAGGGTGAGAGAACTTGGAGCTCCCACTCAGAATCCCACCATCCTCCAAGTACTAAGATCCCTTTTTTACCCTCTGGTTCTTCTCTTTGGTCCCCTGCCATGAGAACCATTATATGATTTTAGGAATGGGATAAAGACAATGATTTATTTTGCTGTTTTCGTTGTTGTTGTTGTTATTATTTAAACTTTGAATCCTGAGGATTTATGGAGTTAACTTTTTGAAACTCAAAAACTGTTGCAAACAAAAATCTCCAAAGTACTTTTTTTCTTAATTATCCCTTTTCTGAAGCAGTATTTGTCATAAAATGAATCAGATTTGAGAAAATGTAAGGGGATAGACCATGAATGAATATCAAAATATTTCTTGAATTTCAGCACTGAGTCTAAGCCTCCATCATATAAAGGGACTGTTGAAACTCTGACAAATGGTGAAGAAGCTAAGAAAAATTTAATAAAACTCCTGAGTGGTGAAATGAGTGAAGGTGTTTAAAAAAAATAAACACCTGAATGACTGTCAGATTTAATATGAAATCTGAGTAAATATGAAATAAAATCTATGTGGATCAAAAACTTGAAATATTTTACCCAGAGGGAAAAAGAAAGAAACTCATCACTCTTGCCTATGTTCTTTTTTTTTAAAGGTTTTATTTATTTATTTGACAGAGAGAGAGATCACAAGTAGGCAGAGAGGCAGGCAGAGAGAGAGGGGGAAGCAGGCTCCCTGCTGAGCAGAGAACCTGATGCAGGGCTTGATCCCAGGACCCTGAGATCTTGAACTGAGCTGAAGGCAGAGGTTTTAACCCACTGAGCCACCCAGGCACCCCTCTTGCTTATATTCTTATACTTTCTATTCAACTTACAAGATGTCTGCTGTGACAGGCTGGCTAATCCTTCAACATCTCCTTGTGTGAGAATACCTCACATGGGATTTAGGCCCTTTCATAACAACAAGGCTAAAGCAATATTGGGCCCCTAAATTTGTCATCCAGCAGGTGCTGTGTGACACACCGGTCATCCAAGCCTGCCAGACAAAGCTCCTGTCCTCCAGGAACTAACAGTGCATCTGGGCTAGGAAAGTGCACCAGTAAGCACGAAGTTCAAGTGCAAAGTGGTGTAAACCATAGAGGTCAGCCACGGGAGTTAAGGGTAGGGATGGAGTCAGGGAGAGCATCTCAGAAGAAGTAATAACCTCTAGAAAGACAAAAGCGAGGAATACTGTAGGCTGAAAGGCCACCATGAGTGGCAAATAATACAAAGGGGAGACGGAATAAAAGCCAAGACCAGGTGTTTATATGAGAAAGTGACAAACCTATGTGGAAGGAGGAACATTCACTCTTGAAAAGGTACTTCTCCCAAGCCATGTTCCCTGTCTGTGTGCATGTGTTTGTGGTATTTCATATTATAATACTGTCACAACATGATGTTAATATTTATTTTAAATGTACAAATACATCTTTGACACAGAGACTTATTTTTCCTCAGAGAACACTGTGGAGCACTGGGAGTTGCACTTTCGGGATGATTCATAAATATTTCATTATTTTATTTGTGATGTATGTCAATAATTCCCATTTAGAGAGCTGAAGAAATATAAAGTCAATCAAACAGCATTTGAAAGGTTTTCTCTACCAAAAATCAGCTCCTATGAATGAAAAAGATGGTGGAGGGGTCCCTGGGTGGCTCAGTCAGTTAAGCATCTGCCTTTGGCTTAGGTCGTGATCCTGGGGTCCTGGGATCAAGCCACACGTTGGGCTCCCTGCTTCTCCCTCTATCCCCTGCTCTTGCACTCTTGTGCACCCACATTCTCTCTCTCAAATAAATAAATAAAATCTGAAAGAAAGAGAGAAAGAAGAAAGAAAGAAAGAGAAAGAAAGAAAGAAAGAAAGAAAGAAAGAAAGAAAGAAAGAGAACGGGGGTGGATCTCTAATACACACACTGGATTCCAACTATTCCTGCCTGACACTGCAAGATGGAGAGAGAAGGAAAGAGAAGACTCAGATTTATTTCTATTGTGATTTTTAGACTATTCAATACATTTAATACTCCAAAAAGTTGCCAGTAAAACTGCAAGGTATGCATTCTTAGAGAGAAAACATCCTCGAGACTTCTCTATGATCACTGATGTGTCTCTTCGCCTAGTTTGGCCTATTTTGGTCAGGTGAAATATATGGCGGCTTCAATAAAAGATCCTTAAGACCCCATCCAATGTCCTTATTGTATGATTTATGCAACTTCCACTCATAAGTAATTACTGAGTAGATTAAGAAAATGAAATAAGCCACAGAACTTTGATGCTAGGAAAGAGCCAAAGACCTCTGACAGAAATAGCTTAGTCTCTGGGGGAAAGCACTAGAGAAGACATTAGCAATTGCTTTCAAAAAACTGGTAGTGGATACAAGGGCCAATGGTCAGTGTATCTACCCAAAGTGGAAGGCATGTGTCGACTGAGAAAAACTAAATCGATCTACTATTCTAGGGTAACATTATAGTGAAATAATATATGTATGTCAGTGAAATAATATTCCTGGCATACATCTGAAACCCCTTAGTCATTACTTTGGAGTATTTCCACTTAAATTTGATTATGTCATTGCCTCGATTCTTAAATTCACAGAAAGAGAAGCAATCTGCAAAGGAGGCAGAGAGCCTTTTGTTCAAAACCTGGGATAGATTCCTGGCTGCTCCACTTGTTTGTTTTGTGACTATAAGGTTGAATCATAAGGAATAAATAAAGAAAATCACATAGAAACACTGAATAAAGAGAGGTATTTATTTGCATCATGCAAATGTAACTAAGAAAAAGTTTTCCTTTTCTTGCTACCATTTCATTTTTGTTGTTTCTTGTTTTTTCTTCTAAGATTTTATTTAAATTCAAGTTAGTTAACATATAGTGCACTATTCATTTCAGGAAGAGAATTTAGTGATTCATCACTTACATACCACACCCAGTGCTCACCACAAGTGCCCTCCTTTATGCCCATCACCAACTTAGCCCATCCCCCTACCGACCTCCCCTCCAGCAAAAGAAAAGAATGGGCCAGGAAATGCCTTCTTCTCAAACTAAAATAAAACATCCACTTACTTTTGTTTTACCATCATTTTCAATTGGGCTAAGGTCACTGGTATTATCTGGGTTTAATTTTAGAGTAGCTTTCTTAAAAAAACAAACAAACAAATTGAAGTCATAAAGAATAAACTAGTCTCTTTAAGATTACCTGGATTGCATTTTTTAAGGAATGTTTAGTATAAATCTAATAAAATGTACTCTTGTGAGTACTGGATGAAGGAAGTCATGGAAAGAACACAGACCAGTATGGCCCCCACGCATACATGGGTTTGATACATGTTAACCATGATTGGTGCATTTATTACACTTCTTTTATGTCAGAAAGTGGAGGCTTAGAAATGTTAAAGTCACTTGCATAGGACGATACATGCAAAACGTGCCAGAGCTGAGCCTCAAATCCTGTACTTCAACTTCATAGGTCCTGCTCTTAACTATCTACCAAGGACTCACTGAAAATTTAGTGGGGGGAATATGTGTACATATATATATATAAAAGACATATATACATATTTCTTTAAATTGCCAACAGTGTACAAGATGGACTGGAGTGGCAAAGGATTGGAGAGAGAGAGACTAGGACCAATAAGGAGACAGTGGGTTAAAAAGAGATCATGGAATTCTGAGCAAGATGGTACTCATGGGGATGAAAAAAAACAAAGACTATAGATTTTAAAATTCTATAGTAACAGTCGCCTGGTTGAATAGGAATTGAGGAAGGAGATAACAGAGGAAGGGCTGGCTGGAGTGAAGGAATGATATGGAGTTGGAGTCCTGGAATATCTGAGACAGCCTGGTACTAGGAGCTCTAACAAGGAGGGCAAGCACGGAAAGTTTTGGGGTCAATCCGGGCCTGAAATCCAGCCCACTTCCCCACCAAGCCAAATATCCTGCTACAAGTGTTGCATTTCCAGAGAAAGGAAACCTGTATCGTAACTTATACTAATTATGAGTTACAAGAGGTCTTGCTGACCAGACTCTAGCCTGGGCTTTAAGTCAAAGCCATGGGACTGGATGCAATCTTCTAAGGGAGAAAGTATAAAGGGGGGAACATAAAACAAACACAGACACCCAGAGAGAGGAGGTGGGAAGAAGACAGGAGCCCTCTCAAGAAAGTGAAGAAAAGAAAGGTGGAACTGTAGGCTTGTACAAGATCCTTAACACTAAAAGATAGAACTATTTCAAGAAGAGCATAGCAGCAAACAGTATAAACGGCAGAAAGAGCAGAGGTGAGCAGTGTCTAAAAATCTCTAGGTTTAACCATTAATTCAGCCATCCTTAGTGATCTCTGAGAGGTAATTTCAGCATTGTGGTAGAAATAAATGTCCAACTGCCAAGAGTTTCAGAGTCAGAGGGAGGTGGGAAAGCAAAAACCGAAAAAATTTTTCTTGGCATCAGGAAGAGAGAGCTCCGTTGAGAAAGTTGAGTGTTTGTTTGTTTGCTTAGTGTAGCAGAGGCCTGGACATTCATTATGTCCTGAGGAAAAGCAAAGGTGCAAGTAAAAGGACATTAATTTATGAAGCAAGTCCAGGTTTCATCCAGATAAATATTTTGTTTAAAAGTTCCATAAACAAGAGTGGCCCAGGAAATGCTTTAGCAAATGCTCATTAACAAAGTGACAGCTATTTAAAAATGTTCCCATAGCTATTATATGTTTATCACCCCTTGTGTCATAAAGACTTCTGGCATGGAATCTTGAGTTCTTTCTTTAGTATGAGAACCCTTCTGTTCCCTGGGGATTTTCAGAGAATAGGGTACATGGTTGACCTCTTACTCAGACAGAAGGAAATTACGCTCTCACCTCTTGCCCTGGAGGAAATTTATCATGTAGCCATTACTTCTGGATGAACTCGAAATGAGACTGAAAGCTGGAAGCCTGGGTTCTCCATGAGCAATATTTCTGGACTTAGTTCCCCTACACTGCCAAAAGAGGGGTTTGGACTTGCAGATTTCCAAGTCATTACAATTCTAAAATAACCCAATGAGCAAAAAATCACATGTAAATGAATGCTTAGTTATATTTCACGTATGACAGAATACACTGAAACAAAGTAGGTCCCCGACAATGTGGGGCGCATCCTGTATTGGGTATTGCCCCAGAATAGAATAGAATAGTATGCAGTTGTATATTATTCTTTTCCAAAGTGTTCTGAATAATATAGAAGAAGTTCCTAATAAAATGTTAAATGAAGCAAGGTGGAATACAAATTTACAGTTTTAAGCCAATTTTGTGAAACAAAACAAAATGTTGATACTATTTTATATACCCAGATACAGAAAGAAATCTAACAATAGGAATGAATCCACTAGAGAGTGAAGTGGGTGACAATAATTTCTCCTTGGGGCGCCGGGATGGCTCAGTCAGTTGAGCTGTTGCCTTCAGTTCAGGTCATGATCCCAGCATCCTGGGATTGAGTCCTGTGTGGGGCTCCCTGCTCAGCAGACAGCCTGCTTCTCTCTCTCCCTCTGCTCATGCTCTCTATCACTCTTTCTCTCTCAAATGAATAAATAAAATCTTTTTTAAAAATTTATTTCTCCTTTTATAATTGTTACTCTCTTCATAATCATTACAATTGTTAGCTTTCTTGTAGGTTATATACCCCAGGTTTGCAGGGAAGTTGTTTTCCCTTTCCATTGTATTGAACTTATACCATTTTCAGGGGTGCAGATGGAGGACGTATGGATGCCGTCTTCCCTGCTGGACTTGAGCTGTGCTGCAGAGAAGGACCGCAGAACACATCTTTGTATTAAACACACTCAAAAGCAAGCAGGTTGGAGAGAGAAGCTAAAGCAAAATGGAAATTGCTCCTTAGAATCACTATTATTATTTTTGTTAGTTTGGAAAGATATCACTGAATGCCTAGAGCTCTATAACTTACATAATTTTAAAAAGTTACTTTCTAGAATTTTAAGATCATGAAAATAATATTTAGCCTGTAAAACTGTCTTAGGCTCAGCCACATTTATCTGTCCTTCTAATATCCTGCTGTTTCCCCCAATAATACTAATAAATCAATTAGTATCAATAAAATATTAATATTAGTAAAAAATAGTATTAATAATATTAATAACATTAATTTTAAAAAGTGACCTCTGCTTGTAATAAATGAATTATAAATTCCACAATACCTTTAGCAAAATAAACAAAGGGTAGAGGAAAAAGGCTGATGCCTTCATGTCTTTCAACTTTGCTTTTTAAATTATTAATGACTATAGGCACCTATAGTAATTCATAATTCTAAATCATTGTTTGCTAGCAGCAACTTTGTAATTTATTAATGGCATTGCTTAATGAAGTTTTTATGTTTTAGCATAACCCAACAGTAAAACTAAATAACAAATACTCCAATAATAAAACATGAAGTAAAATATAATGGTTTTAGTATTATTTTTTGTTAGTGCCCTTTTAACTTAAAGATTGGAAGTTATATTCATTCAACAGACGTTTATTGCATGACTAAAATGAACAAAAAGAATCTCAGTCTTTGACCATATCACCTCTTAAATTGTCCAGTTTAGTACATTAAGCAAAGGGCAACATAGAAGCACATACTTGTGCTAATTTGAGCATCTTTCCTGGGAGGCTGAAATTGAAAATGAACTCAATTTTGATTTTTATGAGAAGAAAGCAACTGTCTCTTTCTCTGTTCAGCAACTAAGGCAATATTGAAGGTCTCGCTTCCTTGTCCACAACCTATGGCATGGGACTTGACAGCTCCTTGAAATACATACATTTGCTCACTGAATTCTAATTCACGAGGGGCTATGTTCTGAGGCTTCTCACAAGGTTGTGTCAAGAAAGACCCTTAAGAAGCACCATCAGGGAACACTAACAGGCTTCTTCTCTTTCTAGGTGTAAAAAGCACTTTCTAAATGGAAGTCTTCATAAGTGTATTTTCATCACAGCACTGAGTTTTCAGGAATTTTAAGTTTAGGTCTTGTGATAGTATAGTTCTTATAAAATACATATCCTTTCATATGTCAGATTTCTCAATGAGGTAAGCCTGTGAAAATTACATTTTGATTAAACTGAAAGACTCAATCAAATATATATATATATATATATAAAAGCTTTATTGTACTGACTTAAAATAGCATATTTTCAATTTTAAAGAGTTATGCTTCAATTGGAATAACATTTTATTTTAAAATAACCTGTGCCTCTTAACTGAAAGAATGAGGGAACAAAAATAAGCAAAATCTCTAGCTTTTAGAAGATGCTTCTTAATTTATATGGACACTAAATCCAATGTAGCAGACAAAAGGTGGTCCCTGGACTCATGGTTTCAAACATGAGGAGTGTGTCATTTATAGCACAAGATGCTTTAACACCCAGTAACAATTTCTACAGTGACTAGATGAAACTTGTATTTAAAAACTAGTGTGAGCAAAAAAGGTCTCTAAGACAAAAGTCCTCACACACAATTCTAAATAAAGCTGTATGGTCAAGTCATTAGCAATGGACTACCTGAAGTCGGAATTTAGATTTGCCCCGGATTCAACTTACTGCTTCATGTATTTGTCCAATATACCCAGTTTCATTTTTTCTCATGGGTAAAGTGGGATTAATTTTATCAAAATCACTGAGAAACCAGTGATTCCTTTTGCTCTGCAGCGCACAACATAAAAAATACGGAAAGGGAAGAAAACATATATTCTGCTACAAAAGTCAGTCCTTCATAGTATTTTCAACCTAAAGGAAATTGCAAGTAAGTGAGGATAAAGAAATCCAGACAGTATCGAGACAATTGAAAAATATATCTTTTCTCCTTGTGGCATAATCTCCACACAGAAGAACTGCATGGACTCGATGATGAATATTTTTTCCTCTTCCCTAACTCTTTCTTACAAAGCATTAGGAATCTGTTTCCCAGCCATGCGTGCATGTGAATAATATATTTGTAAATGGAACTAAAATAAAATACCGAGTACTTGATTAATATTAAGTTGGCCTCTTGAGATGTAGGTAGCCCACTGATTCTTTGACACATACCTCCAGTAACTTTATAAAAAGGAGAACAAACACCACTTTCTGTATCTGATGTATTAATGCCTTCCTCATCCCAGAGCCACTTCTATGGCAAATTCTTCTACAGAACACAACTTAGAACTTGGACACGAACCAAAAGTCTCCAGAGCACCTAAAATAAATGTCACTGTGTGGATGCACTTTGGCACGTGCACTTCCCTCATAAGAGAATCTCTTGGGCCCTCAGATAAAGTTACTGCTTCTCATTTCTTCCAGAATTTTTTATAAACTCTTTTTTTTTTCTGGTTTTCTTGTGCATGGCACAAAAGAAATAATAATTATAAAGATGTGGTTGAGGTTGAAGGGTGTTGTTAGAAGAATGCAGACTGTCCAGACCCATACAAAGTCACCCTTCCATATGGATGCTGGACACAGAAAGAAAAAAAAAATCCTATAAAAATAATACCATTTAAAAAAGCATAGTGATTACATGACTTTTTGACATAAGATGTAATAGCCTTACATAGCACAGGATAGGCTCCCAATGTATCATTACATTATAGAATAATTCTACAATGTATCTCCATGATGAGAAGGCTGGGTAATTCAGAGAATGTTAAATTGAATTTAGTTACCTACAGAGAGATCTTAAAATATATACTGGATCTCAGAAAGTTAACTATCCAAAAATGGCTAAATTCTTTCTAAGACTTCTGGAGTCTTCCGTGGTAAACTTGTAAGCTTCACTTTTTGGAAAGTCCACAAATGTAGACCTCCTTAATTGTCTCATTACTTGTTTACTGACCAGCAGCAGGAATTATCTAGTAGCTAGTCAGGCCTCCGGGGAAAGAGTGACACTTCAGATGACAGTGGTTCCCTTCTGTCTACCCCACTGCCATTTTGGGCTATTCCCCTTTTGCTCCGAGAGCCTCCATAGCTCAGTGATTTGAGATCTTGGAAAAGTTGTCCATTTAAGGTGGATGAGTGTAAATAAGATAAACTTCATAAGAAATTTTTTAAAAAAGGCTTGCCAGAATTTTTTCAAATAAGTGGAAATGAAAAGGGAAGGAGTGGTTAAAATGAACAATTAATGATCGAAGTAGATTAGAGGTAAAATCCTAATTCAAAATTGTGTGTTCTCAGGTCAGATCCACCAAGCTGTGAGGAGGTCAGTGAGCCTTCCTCGAGTCAGTTTAAAGTGCCTGGAACTGCTCTGTCTTGGTCCCCCAATCTGATTGGCTCCGTACTCGTTCTATACTTCCAGTCGAAGATGAATTAACCTATCCCTCCCCCTCAATCAAGAGCATTCTGCACATTCCGTAATATTAAAGCCTATCTTTCTTTATCCGACATGAACAACAAAACATAAAACCACACATGACAAGATACAAAAAAGGACAAAGCTAAACTAAGCTTCAGAATAAAATAAAAACGACCATTAGATTCCTGAAAACAAAACAAAACTAAACCAAATGCTAGTAGCTTCAAATTTCAACAGCCACAAAACAATACAGCGAAGAAGCTAAGGTATTTTAAAGAGGGTGTTTTCTCTCAGAAAAGAGGCGAGTTGGGGGGAAAGGTCAAATGACCACGGAATACTTGTGCCCCGAGCAAATAAACCCTGAAGGAGATTTCAATGAGTAAAAAACAGTACCTTATAAGTAACTGATCTTGTCTACTCACAGCTGTTTCCAGTGCCGACTCTTGTTTAACTGTCTACTGCGTTCAGTTTAAAGTTAATTCTGTTGGCAAAAAAGTACAGAGCTTGTCTGGAAAATGCTGTTTGGATATAAACCATTCCTTCCAAAGCTGTAGTAGCTATATTTAAGTTTTCTTGTAGAGAGGGATATAAACCTTTCCTGTAGCTAATTTTCTTCCTCTCCCGCCCCTCAGACTTAGTCAGTGTCCTCCTAATCCCATATATTGAAGAAAGAGACAGAGAGGGGAGGAAAAAAAAAAAAAAAGAACCAGGAAATATACCTTAAGTAATGTAGTAGTTGAGCATTTGGAAAAAGACAAAAAAAAGAATAAGAACCATAGAAAGACTAGGATCTTAAATATAATTTAGCCCAATGCCCTCATTTTTTAGATTAGGAAACTGACACCCAGAGAAAATATGACTTGTACAAGGTCATTCACAAAGCTAACTAATGCCGCACCTAAGAATAGTTACCAGGTTTTACAACTTCCAATTCAGTACTCTTTCTACTACAAAGGGAAATAGCTTACCTTTTCCTTGTGTATCCTTGAATAATACCCACATGAGTTGGCAGGGAACAGTAACACAACTACAATGTGAGAACCATCTCTTCTCAGAGAAAACACCTCACTCCACTTCCAAATCCTTACTACTGAAAGTTTCTCTATAATGCCCAATTTCTTGTATATTTAGGAACTAATCTTACCCTTTGTTGATTTTGCATAATATTTTTATGCCTCAGGATGCTGACATCCTTTAGTCCTTGTAGAGGGCTATAAGGGATGGTGCTATGACAGCTGTTAATCTTTAATATTTCTTTTTTTAAAGATTTTATTTATTTATTTATTTATTTATTTATTTATTTATTTATTTGAGAGAGAGTGAGAGAGAGAGAGCACAAGCTTGGGGGGAAGCAGCAGGAGAGGGAGAAACAGACTCCATGATGAGCAGGGAGCCTGGGGCTAAATCCCAGGACCCTGGGATCATTACCTGAGCAGACCACAGATGCTGACGCTGAACCGACTGAGCCACCAGGTTCCCCTCATATTTCTACCCAGTATCAGTGATATTGAACTACAGGCACATTACTATCACCACAGATCCCTATTTCCAATTTGTCGAGATTTTTTTTAACCAGACATGCAAGTTTATTCTTGTTATTATTAATTACATATTTTGTTAAATAAAAGAGAAGCAGCACAATAATTTTTATTTGATGTCTTTCACAAACATTTCCTACTTATATGTAAAGAAACTATTTTTCTCTAACTGAAGGAGTGATAGTCTTATTATAATATATTTTTTAAAATGTTCCTTTCTATGGGGCGCCTGGGTGGCTCAGTGGGTTAAAGCCTCTGCGTTTGGCTCAGGTCATGATCTCGGGGTTCTGGGATTGAGCCCCGCATTGGGCTCTCTGTTCAGCGGGGATCCTGCTTCCCCCTCTCTCTCTGCCTGCCTCTCTGCCTACTTGTGATCTCTGTCTAATAAATAAATTAAATATTAAAAAAAAAAGATGTCCTTTAAAAAAAATTTTTTTTCCTTTCTAAAATGCATTCAATCATTCATTCATTCATGTACTTATTTAACGAATATTAACTGAAACTTAATATAGTTCCCTTCCCTTGTGGAACATGGTAACAAGCAATAACATTTTTAGATATGTGTATAGTTGTCAAATAAAATCAAAGGGCTTATTTAGGAAGAAAATTATTAATTAGGAAGTAAATTATTAATTTTCCATAATTATCTTTTTATCCATTCTCAGATTATCAGCGTATCATGCCCAAAATTTATTTACATTCTCTCCATTGTCTTGCCTACTCTCAACAATATCCATCCTCCAACCCAGGGTCAGATAAGTCAAAATACGCAATGGCCCAGATTGAAATTGCTCTGAGCACTATTCATCTTTCTATTTGATCTGACTCCCTAAACTACTAAAGGCCAATCTACATTACAAACTACAATTTAAAGACACAATTAGCAAATGCTCAAACCATCCAAAACCCATTTTCAAATTATGACACATTCTTTAGTTCAGAAATCCAGTTTGGTTTTGATATTGCCCATCTACTTTTTTTTTCATTCATTCTTTTTTTTTAAATTAACATATAATGTATTATTTGCCCCAGGGGTACAGGTCTGTGAATCATCAGGCTTACACATTTCACTGCACTCACCATAGCATGTACCCTTCCCAATGTCCATAACCCAGCCACCCTATCCATCCCTAAAACGCTCAGCAACTCTCAGTTTGTTTCGTGAGATTGAGAGTCTCTTATGGTTTGTCTCCCTCCCGATCCCATCTTGTTTCATTTTTTCCTCCCCTAGCCCCTACTACCCCCACCCCGCCTCTCAAATTCCTCATATCAGAGAGATCATATGATAATTGTCTTTCTTTGATTGACTTATTTTGCTTAGCATAATACTCTCTAGTTCCATCCACGTTGTTACAAATACCCATCTACTTTTAAAATGATACTGTAGCTACTCTTGCCCTGGTCTTAGGAAGAAAATAGTGCAATGTGACTAACTATACAAGTATATATTTTAAGTGATAATTTGGTTTTTGAAGCACATTTTCCAAAATGTTGAGAAATTAATAGGTACTGTATCAATTTTCCAACAACAATAAGCAACTGATTCCAAATATGAAACAGTTGAGAAAGAAATCTTGTAAACCATACTTTATACTTTTTGACACAATGGCAGGATCCTCATCTCCTTCCAATCTCAATGAATTTGAGATTAATGTCTGAGCTCTGTGCTAATATAAGCCCCACAGACATCAACATCTACATTTTAATTTTGTCTAACTGAGCTCTGTGCAAATGTAAATCCCAAAGACATCAACATCTACATTTATATATAACACTGATACCTCAAGTCTGATTAGAGTTTGACACTCTGATATATATGACTTGGTTTACTAAAAATATTCCCTATTTTTCTTTTACTTCTTAAACTTTACTTTTAATTTGAACATTTTGCCTTTTGTCTGTTAGAAGGAACAGGAAGGAAATCTCAGTGAGCCTTGAAAGAGAGGTAGGCTGTGAGGAGAGAGACACAGAGATTTAGATGGAATGAGTCAGGGTGATTCAGGGCTGTGGACTGGAATCAGGAAGGAAGGTGTAAAGAGAAGTCACATACAAGCAGGTTGTTTGGAACAGAAGTGGGCTGAGCCACAGACAATAGATTATAGGTATTAAATGCAAGAACCAAAGTCTCTCAAAATAGGTTCAGCAAAGAGGGAACTAGCAATTTTGGTGACCAGGGCCAGCAACAGGAAATCGGTCCTTGCACGGACTTTGTAATCCATGACATGGTTTGTTTCTTCACATTGGAAGGGAAGCATGTGCTGTTAATATGGGAATTTGAACACAATCTAAAATAACACAGTGACATACAAGCATTAAAAAAAAATTGTCCCTCTATATTTAGGTTCCTTGGACATACTCCAGGTTGCCCTGCTCTGGGCATGCTCTGGATCTTAGAATCCTAGCATAGTTTAGTAGGGACTAGTTACTGTGTTATGAAGCCTGGGTGTGTGGAGATGAATTTCACTGCTGGGAGAGGTATTTACAGCAGAGGTGAAATCCGGGACAGACTATATTAACATAGGCAAGACAGTTGGAGTTCTCTTGACTCTTGATCTCCTCTTAGTTTTCAGGTTTACAATAACACCAGAGGAGGGCTTTTACTAAGGAATCCCAGAGAGCTCTTTTGTGATAGTAGCTACTGGATTATAATATTCTGTGCTTGGGAGGAGATATCATACATGGCTATTTTTAACAGTCCCAGGGAACCATGCACATAAAAATCTTAAGCATCAACTCTCTTCAGGTCAAGCTCATGCCTCCTTTGTTGCCTGTCTCCTTTCGAAAGCTATTCTCCTCACAGCAGCCAGGGTAATTATTCCCCTCGTTATCCTGTCTGATAGTTTCCCATAATTCCTCTGCTTCACACCTTCCAGTGGTTTCCCATTATCCCGTTTCATGGCCTCTAATAGTTTCCCATCATTCTCCTGCTTTATCCCTGCAATGGTTTCCCACCGTTTGCAGTATAAATCCAAATGCCTAATGGTGGCTTCTGAGGCCTGACAGAATTTCACCCCTATTTTTCTTTCCAATTTCCTAACCTACTGTTCCATCTGTCTAGGATGTTTTCCCCTCGATCTTTGAGGGACTACCACTTAACGAGACCTCAAGACTCATTTCAAATGCTACCTCCCCAGAAAAAAGATTTCCTGACCACTGAAGCTGATCATCTCCCCCGTCCCTTACACACACTCTCTGCCCTGTTTTTCTATTTTAGTTGTTCTTCATAGCACTTACCACTATCTGAAATTATCTTAGGTTCCTTTTGTATTTATTCATTCATTTAATTCGTCAGTTTAAATATGTTTATAGTATCTCTTCAAGAATGAGTTTTATAAATCAGGAATGTGTTGGAAGTTACAGAAAGGATCAGAAACATGATATTTAGTCCTTTTAAATCACATTATCCCCAGTATTCAGAGCAGCATTTACTATGTATGTATTTGACCAATATTTCTTTTTCTTTTTTTTTAAAGATTTTATTTATTTATTTATTTGAGAGAGAGAGAACGAGAGAGAGTATGAGAGGGGAGAAGGTCAGAGGGAGAAGCAGACTCCCCGCAGAGCTAGGAGCCTGATGTGGGACCCGATCCCGGGACTCTGAGATCATGACCTGAGCCAAACGCAGTCGCCCAAACAACTGAGCCACTCAGGCACCCTTGACCAATATTTCTTGAATGGATCAGTTATATTTGTTGCCTGGGTTACTACTCTTCAGTCAAAAAACAGCCAACAGAAGTCCATAAGCTTGAAGGCAAGGACAAATCTGCTTCTGCAATTAACTGAACTCTGCAAGTCTCCCTGTGGTTCAAGCAGCTAGGCATTCGCAGGAAATAAGGAAAGAGCCCCTGCTGGGCTCTAGGAGGCTGCATCTATGCATGGTGCCTCAAAATCCTTGAATTTTGTTAACACAAAGGCCAGCATATATCCTTGAGCTGCTAGGAGGTCCTAAGAGCTTCCGGACATCTTCTCCATTTCCTGAACTCAATAGTCGTGGCCCTTATTGGAATAGCAGATATCCTAAAGTTAATTCTATCCTTTCCAGGTGGTTTCAAGAAACTGCTCTCAGCTGCCAACTCTTCAGAAGCAGGAGCTAAATCCTTACATTCACAGTATATGTTTTCTAAATGAAAGAAGGGACAGACTAAATAATTTTAGAGAAGTGAGCTCACAGATAATTTAATCTTCTATCTCGGTTCTCCTCCACGCTGACTCAGAGCTCTCCAGCGAGCTGAAAATTAGATTTCCTCTCCTGTCTCATGTCCTACTGCTTCCTAATGACCTGTTCTTGTGAGTCAGCTTCTCTGGGTCCTGTGGCTCAGACATACTGTGGGATAATGTGACTGGCTTAGCAGACTTTGGGTCCCACCGTACCGGAAAGGTGGCTGGTGTGATGGCGGCCAAACAAAGTTGTTTGGAAAAAAATGACTTCCCCCAAGTACTACCACAGCTCTCCCCCTCCAGGACACACCGAGGTAGAGGAAATCTCTTGTCTGAACACTATTGCAGCTTGATAGCAAATAAACATCATTTAAAATCATTTTTGAAAGAAATGCCCTTTTCCTATGGTACTGATTGCATGTTAATCTAAGTACATTTGTGGTGTTTAGTGAGTCAGTGAATCCAAGCTACAAATATTTAGTGATTGTCTTCTATGGACAAGGCTTCATGATAGGTAGTGAGGTTTGTGTAATTATTCTTGTTATCTCAAGAGATAGTGTTTTTTTATCCAGAATACAAATTTCTCCAGGAAAATAAAGTAAAATTTCTTCTTTCCTCCCCTCTTTTCTTTCTTTCCTTCCTTCAATCTACTGAAAGCCAGATTTGTTGAGTCCACATAACATGCCGTGTTTGGGTGTACAGGAAAAGACAAAATCTGATGTCAAGAGGCTTACCCTTTGAAAGTGAGAGAAATTTACAGACTATTGGGGAGATCGCACAGCATTACCAGAGAGCACATCAAAGCAGCGTGGAATCAAGATGGGAAGTGAGCAAAGAAGGCTTTTTTGAGAAGATGAAACCAACACACATTCTGAATGCAGGAGAGGGAGAGGATTAACATTCCAGGCAGGAGATAGGGCACACTTGGGTTACTTCAAGAATTTCTATAGAGCTGGAATGTGGAATGAAAGACATAGACTAATAGATGAAATATGCAGGAGGAAATATAGGCAAAAGACTCAGGAATTTGTTTTTTATCCTGAAGGCAATGGGGGAGCTACTGAAAAATTTCAAACAGTGGATACTTTGTTTTAAGAATGCTAAGTGGAGAAAGATTTTAGGGACAGGTGGTCTGAAGGACTAGACTACTTAAGAGGTTGTTTCTTTATTCAAGTGGGACATTGTGATGGTCTGAAATTAGGCAATAGGGACAGAGAGACCCGAAAGTGAGGCACTAAAACATATATACCTTTTCTCACAGGCAGGAAGATGTGAGTAAGCCAAAATCACTTCCAAAACCTCCATAAAATCATTACAGAAAAGTGTATCCTGTATTAGAACTGCATGAAAATGTAGTAAGTTCTCATTATATAAGTAAGTTCTGCCTATTCACAGATGAGGAAATGGAAGGATCAAACTTGAAAGAGTGATAGCAACTTTTGATCTCATGTCCATCTGACTACAAAACCCATATTCTCTACGTTAAAATGCCTGGCCCTCTGAAGAGATCATACGTTTTGGACACTTCTTAAACTTCGACTGTTGTTTGGAACATAATTTGGCAGTACCTTAAGAAATTCCTTATGCAAAACTGTTTAGGTTTTCCAGGTATGAGCATGTTCTAATTTGAGATCCAACCCACAAACAATTGGATTTGTGTTGTTTCAGTGGAACAACACATTTAGCTACCCTGCAAAGCACAAATCCTTATCAAGTTCCTTTTGATAATTTGATTATTTTTAAGCCTGAAAGATTTATTCACACTCTATACTCAGACGGCCAGTCGAAACCAAAGTGAAAGTAGACTTGGCAGATACTCTAGTTCAATCAAGTCAAATATTGAGTTTTGAGTACAATGGTGTTTGAAAGATAAATCAGTTTTAATGAATCTTGGAAGGCAGGAGGTACAGTTCTTCAGACATTGAAAACAGGAAGGGGCAGACATAGTCAAGCAGGAGAAAATGCTGAGATTTGCCTTAAAGTTAGAGGAGAAAAGTTCCTTCTCTAGCATATTTTACATTGAGTATGGATAGGATAACAATACAATTTAGTACCCAAACCCTGACTCTTGAGAGTAAAAGGAGAAACTATTACTAATTACAACAGGATAGAAGATAACCAGGACTCTCATAGGCAAACAGGGATGTACATTACCTTACCTAGAGATTGACATTAAACCTGACCTTCAGGTGATGAGGTCAGAATGAGGTCATAGGTTTTAGAGTAACTGGCCCCTAAAGTGAAGTAAGCCAAGACAAGTCAAGAACTCTTACACAACTTGGATAAGGTGTTTGATAGATATACAAAGGCCAGATCAACTGAACCATTTGAGATATATTAATTAATTTAGTTCCATAGTTTATTTTATTAGAAAATGATACATAAAGATGAAAAATGACCCTTCATTATAAGATAGTCACAGATAACATATACAGTGTTTAGTCTCCTATATAATGTATTCACATAAATATTTTCCATAAAATATAAATATGTTGGTATAGATGGGTGCTCCTATCTCTCTTGGTTATTTAAAAATAAGCACAAACTTTATTTTTCAATGTATTAATCATCAGGGAGTCGATATTAAGAAACACCAAACTGAATCAAATCTCAGTCCACTCTCCCACCCCACTCCTCAATTCTATCCACAGTTGAGGCCATCCTTCCTTCCTTATATGGCAAGATTCCTTCCTAGGCTAGCCAAAGGGAAGGATGGGCATAACATGGAAAACAAACATTTCCAGGGAGAGAGAGGAGATATCAGGGAAAATTAATTAGGATTCCAATCTTAGTTCTGTCAGCAACTAGCTGTGTGACCTTGGACAAAACACTTGACCCCAGTGAGCCTTGGGTTTCTCCTATATAAAATGAGAGGATTTAGAAAGATTACCTTGGAAGTTCTTTGGGATATAAAATCCGACTATTCTCTGAGATAATTATCTCCCATATGTCTTCAATTTGCTTAACATTTACTTATCTGTGAGGTCTGGGAAGATATCTGTTGCATCATAAAGAAATTAAAACAGCCAGTTATTAATGAAACAATTGTGATGGTAACAATAATAATTTTTTTAAG
Source organism: Nasua narica (assembly GCA_028533885.1). Classification (NCBI taxonomy): domain Eukaryota; kingdom Metazoa; phylum Chordata; class Mammalia; order Carnivora; family Procyonidae; genus Nasua; species Nasua narica. The sequence continues at coordinate 34,380 of JAPYYJ010000837.1, forward strand.
ACTCCCAAGAATATAAACATAGGCAGTGGGGCGACGTTTCATTTTTTAATGTACAATAGGAGGACTATTAAAATTTTCTTAGGAGAAAACTCATCAGATATAAAATGCCGAACCACATTGTGCTTAAAATTTTTTAAATATTCAGCTAATTTGGGCTCCCAAAACACACAAAGATCAAGCTTTCTGAATTTATACAAAAAAAGGTTTTCTTCTGGAAGTGTAAGGTGACTTCCATTTTTCACGAGGAAAGAATGAATCCACATTTACTACATAAGGCTGTTGGAAATGAATAAAGGAGGTGCCTCCCTATCTGTAATCTTTGACAAGTCCCTAGATACACAAGCATGGTTCAGAAAATAATGAAAACAAATTGCCCATCAATCTTCTACTGTTGGACCTCAAACTTTAATGCAACCGAATATAAGGAAGCCAGACTTTTTTCCTCATATTATTTTGATTATCTTTCAAAGCAGAAAGTAATATGCTTCTTTATTTAAAAAGCCCACATGCAATAAAAAAGGTATGTAACATAAAATTTAAGATTCCTAGCCACTCAATCCTCTCTAATACTATTCTTTTTTTTTTTTTTTTAGATTTTATTTGTTTATTTGAGAGAGAGAGATAGAGAGAGAGAGAGAACAAGCAGGGGGAGCCACAAGCAGAGGGAGAGAGAGAAGCAGACTCCTTGCTGAGCAGAGAGCGCAATGTGGGACTCCATCACAGAACCCCAGGATCATGACCTGAGCTGAAGGCAGACACTTAACCAACTAAGCCTCCAATACTATTCTTAAGAATTAATCACTATCAACGATTCACTCTGCATCCATTCAGATTATCTCTCTCTTCACATACATGTTTATTTACACACATACATACACATGAATAGCCACAAATCTGGTCTTGAAAAA
>JAPYYJ010000084.1:0-17499 GCA_028533885.1 Nasua narica
TAGTATATCTTGAAGTCAAGGATTGTAATACCTTCAGTTTTGTTCTTTTTCAACATTGCTTTGGCTATATGAGGTGTTTTGTGGTTCCACACAAATTTTAGTATTCTTCATTCTAGTACTGTGAAAAATGTTGATATTTTGATAGAGATTGCATTAATTCTGCAAATTATTTTGGGTAGTATAGACATTTTACCAAAATCTGTTCTTCTAGTCCATGAGCGTAGAATGTCTTTCCATTTCTTTGTGTTATCTTGAATCTCCTCATCAAAGTTTTATAGTTTTCAGAGTACAGGTCATTCACCACTTTGGTTTTTTTCCTAGGTACTTTATTATTTTTGGTGTAATTGTAAGTGGAATTGTTTTCTTAAAGACAGGATGCATAATGCAGCTATAGAAAGTTGCCATGCTGACAGAATAATGAACATTAAAATTTAGAAGCCACTCTTTTGGCCCTAATAATTTGTTCTAATTATTAGCCAAATTGCTTTCTCATTAATTTTAGTGAAAGCAAATTTTCAAACATAGCTTGTTTTTCACATTTTAAATTTAAAAACTCTTGTTTCTGAATTCCCATTTCAATATAAGCCAAGAAAAACAAGGCTACATAGTGAAATTAATTTTATTTTTACTTATAATAGGACAAATACCTGTGCCTTTTATTCATCCTCCAGAATTTACTGATTAGATTCATTCTTACCTCAAAAGACAGTTTATTCTACTTTTTGATGATTTTGTATAAAATTAAAAAATATATCTCTAGAGAATTCATTGAATTGACCAAATCTATTGTTAGAATTTACTACCTTTTTCTTGCTTTATAATTAATAAATGTGTTCAGTGTAGGTGACACATTCTTATTCTTCCTTTGGTTAAATTATTACACCAGAATTTTTCCATAGCATTTTTCATTTCTGAATTTCTCAAGGTGTATATTAAAGGATTTAACATGGGAGTGATAACCGTATAAACCAGAGTTACAGATTTATCAATGAGCAGGTTAGAAACAGGTCTAATATACATGAAAATGCAGGGAACAAAAAAGAGGACAACCACTGTGGTGTGAGAACTGCAAGTAGAGAGGGCTTTGCGCCTCCCTTCCAGACTGTGGCTTTTAAGAGAATTTAGAATGACTCCATAGGAGATGAGTAGAAAGATAAAGATGACCATACAGATTGCTCCACCATTGGCAACAACAGTGAGGCCTACCAAATAGGTATCAGTGCAGGCAAGTTCTAATAATGGGTACATGTCACAGATGAAGTGGTCGATGACATTGAGGCCACAAAATGGGAGGCTGTACACAAAGAGAAGCTGAACCACAGAGTGCAGAAGACCTCCAATCCAGGCTGCCACTAACAGCAGGATGCAAACCTGTTGACTCATGACAGTCAAGTAATGCAGTGGCCTACAGATGGCCACATAGCGATCATAGGCCATCACCACCAGAAGGAAGACCTCAGAACCCCCAAAGAAGTGTTCTAGAAAGAGCTGGCCCATGCAAGCTGGGAAGGAAATGGTCTTTCTGTCCCAGAGTAAGTCTATAATCAATTTGGGTGAGATGACAGTGGAATAAACAGCATCCATAAGTGACAAATAGGCAAGGAAAAAGTACATGGGGGAGTCCAGAGAGGGGCTGCCAAAAACAGTCACCACAATGAGTAGGTTGCCCACCATTGTCACAATGTAGATGAGTAAAATGATGACAGATAATGCTTTTTGTCCCTCAGGATCCTGAGTGAGGCTGAGAAGGACAAATTCTGTCACATTATTATTATTTCCCATGTACTCTTTCTTTAAGGCCTGTTTCAGGAACAAGAGCTCAGGAGAACAGGACCTGTAATGAAATCATGAACATGACCATAAATATGTCCATTGTTAAGAGCACATCTTCAACATTATGTCATTTTCTACATTGGTTTATACACAAGAAATATTTAATGATATCTATTGAGTTCTTCTTCCAAAAAACCCATTACACCTTCCCTTGACAATCCTATTTCTCTTCTGATGATTTTGTTTGCTTACAAGTAAGTTCTTTCTCTAAGTCTTAATGGATCATCAATAGAAAAGAGCAACAAAAGCCCAAATATAGTTATAGATTTATATTATATATTTATATTAATTGAATTTATAATTTATTTATGTTATATTTTTATTTATATTATTATACCTATTATATAATTGAAATTATGTCAGTTCTTGGCACAGAAGTCAGCAGTCACAAACGAAGAAAGGATTCCTGCTCTCCAGATATTTACTTTTGGTAATAGCAATAAACTCTATACAAATCAGCATAGAGTCAATCCTTTGAGGCAGTAGTATTTGCAGTGAGTAAGTACCTTTAGAATGTGATTTATCTAGTACCAAAAATAGCATCTCTTCCGGGACAATTCACTTAATACTATGATATTCCACTATTAGATGTTCAGACTAGACTTTGACATAATGACTAGACTGAACTGTATCAAACAACTACAGAATTATTTAGCACATCATTTCCTTTCACAATGATTTGGTCTGATTCTCTATCAGCTTTTTAAGGAGTTGGGAGTTCTCTCCCTTTAATTTTTGCCTCCCGCACAATTCTCAACACACATACACTATCTAGATTTTCAGCAAATATATTTGAACTGAACTGACCTGCAATTTTCACAAATTGTTGTATTAGCACCTGTATTTTTTTCAAAATTCTTGGGATAAGCAAGGTAGTAAGGGAGGAAAAATAGATCCTGAGAAGAGAGGTAGGACACAATGGGACATTGTTTTATTTATAATGCTTCTTAGGAACTGAGAGCACTCAAAATTAGAACTTCAGGAGTGCCTGGGTGGCTCAGTCAGTTAAGGATCTGACTTTGGCTCAGGTCATGATCTCAGGGTTCTGGGATAGAGCCCCACCTGGAGACCCGCCTGGAGCCTCACCTAGGGCTCTGTGCTCAGTGGGGAGTCTGCTTCTCCCTCTCCCACTACCTTTCCCCCCACTCATGCTCTCTCTCTCATAAATAAATAAAATCTTAAGCAAAAAATAGAATTTTAGTGCCCACTTTGCAAAAAGTAGCACACTCAGGGGAGAAGTCCATGCCCAGAGTAAGAAGGCATGCATTTGAGTCATCCTCTAAATGTAATTACAAGCCTGTATCAGTCTGCTCATTGGAAAATAAAGTGATTGAATTAGGTGATCTCAGAATCCTTTCCAGTCCAACTATCTGTGATACTTTTCGTGCAGCCCCAGCTCTTCTATTATATGACTTTTTTATTTTTTTATTGTGTTCAATTAGTCAACATATGGTACATCATTAGTTTGTGATGTAGTGTTCAACAATTCATTAGCTGCATAGAACACCCAGTGTCATCACAACACATGCCATCCTTAAGACCCATCACCCTGCTGACGTTTTTTTCTTTTTTCATATTTTTATAATGAACTAAAAATTCCCAAGCTTATGCTGTTACTTGAAAAATGCTATTCAGTGGTAAATGGGATTTGATCATTGCAAAGACGAAATAATGCTTATGAGTTTCTTATTCAGTGTACCGATTTAAGACCCAAAACATCCTCATAGAAAGAACATAGCACAATGGTGAATAATATGGACTCTGGAGCTGCACTGCACTGTGTTAGAATTTCAGCTCCACCGATTCCCATCTAAGCAAACTTGGGCAACTTAACCTCTCCGGGTCTCAGTTTCATGATTTTTAGAATGAGGATAACAATAGTTTCTATCTCCTAAGGTTGTTGTTTTATCACAAATAAATCACTTAGAACATGTCTGGCACCTGGTAAAATCTTAGTAAACTATATTATTATTAATGTTCTTTAATGTTTCACTATGAAATTGCATCGGAACAAATCATCTGGATCTTTGTCAGTTTGACAAGAATTATAGACATTGTCCTGGATAAGAAGAATATTGCATCTATAACTCATGAACCCCTTTTTGTGCATAGAATAAGGTTTTATGTCTAATGAATTACATATTTTATTGCATATGAGTGGTAATATTTATCTATGATGAAATGTATCATGCCTAGATGCAAGCATAAATCTAGAGAAAAAAGGGTAGGAAATTAAAGAAAAAAATATCAAATCAGGAAGGAAAAATTATATTTAAGAAATGAATATCCACAGGCAAAAAGAATATTAATGTGATAATTAAATGATCTTAGTATTCTTTGAAAAATCTTATTCAGAAAAATCTCCTTTAGTAAGAAAATGCTAGAAGCCAAAGCCCCTGAGCCTTCCAGGGGCCACTCAGGAGGCATTTGGGGAAATCATAGCAATTACACAGAGTCCTTCCCAGGAAAGAAAAAAAGAAAGAAAGAAAAAGAAAATTCAAAAAGAATAAAAACATTCTTTCCGCAAAGACCCGACATTTGATGGCAAGGACAAAATTAAAAGAGAAAAGAATTGTACAGCTACAGAGACACCCCAACTTTGGAGTTATTCAGTGCTCAGGAAAATTGCAGAATTACTAAACCTCAAATATAGACAAGTTGATACTATTCCCATGGACATGTGCAGGAGAGGATCAAGCTTTCGTTAGTAGCCAGGTAGGATGAATAGTCCACATGCCTCATTCACATGACTATTCCTTTTGGTTCAGCTCTATCACTGCTGAAGCTCTAGATTGACAAAGCCACCCTTGTTGAAGAACGTAAGGTTCTAAGGCAGTTTATATCTAACTATTTTTCAGCCCTTACTTTCTTCAGGAAATAGCATTCTCTTGCTAATCTCTGATGTTGGATTTCACCAGGATAAATCTTCTATTAGCCAATTAAATTCCTCACATGTAGAAACTAGGTATATAAACTATCCTCCAAGGTTTAACTCATCAAAGATTTGATACTATACAAACTGACAGATAGCGTTAGAAGGCTTTAATCACTGAAACCACTGAGTTAGCATTTTAAAATAATATTTTAAAAATATAATTTACATAATCTGTTACAGATATGTCTTTAAAAAGATAAATGGTACAAAAATACTATAGTACTTTATAATTACAGCTTTATGTCTAAGTGGCCAAAATTACTTCCCTGAGCATGAGTTTCTTCACGAGCATATACAAACATGGTTTCTGTGATAATTTTAAGATTCACACATAACAGCCCACATCAAGCTTCCAGAACAGAATATTTATTCATTTATATTCTAACATACTTGATATGATGTGATTCTTAAATTCTCTAACAGTAATTATAGATATTGGCATACTATGTAAAATATAATAGCCCATGAACCAAGGTTGTTTATAAATCCATTAGTTCACTTTCAACTAAATTAAAGCCTATTTAAGGTTCTCTCCCTCTGCCTCTGCCCCCCCACCTGTGTGCGTGCTCTCTCTCTGTCTCCCTTTCTCTCTCTCTCTCTCTCTCACGCGCGATAAATAAATATGTATGGCCTGGAGCACTGGATGTGGTGCTTAAACAATGACTCTTGGAACACTGAAAAAAAATTCTCAAAAAAAAATGCATTACCCGTTCCTCTTTGTTATTTGGCAAAAAGGACAATAAACATCTGTCAGGCTGTAATACTAAAACCAAATACACTTATATATGCTAGCTAATTTCAGTTTTGCTACCTCAATTCAGAATTCCTCCAATGAAAATATATAGTATTTAGGACACTATCTATATTTAAGTAAATCACATGAATTTTCATTGGATATCCTTTGGTTGTTTTAAGAACTTACTTCTTGGGTCTTTTCTTGGGTCTTTAAAATCTGTGCTTTCTTCAATGTGCATAACTGTAGATGCATATCTATGTGTGACCATAGAACATATAATAATGCATGGTTGATCAGTACACCTAGAAATAGTTCCAAGTGGTCACATTTTCCACATTTCTATACAGGCTTCCCATCATCTCAGTCTTTCAGATGAGTGTAAAACTGTCCATGTGGATGCCAAGAATATAAACACACTTAAATACAACACATATTTGTTGTGCAGAGATAGTTGAACATTCCCATTAGCTGGGAAAATGTCAGAAAAAGAAAAAGCATTTATGTTTGAAAACTATGCAAAAATTGGCCTAATTAGTAAAAATTATCTTGGCCAAGCCCTTATTTGCTAATACAAAAACCCTGTTTTTTTTAATAACCTTAAATTAGTTACTTGAATGAATCTCTTATTAGGCAGTCATGGTGAGGCAACCAAAAAGCATTTTATTCGTGTGTCTGGACATTAATATGTCTCTGTGCCTAACAAAACAAATTCTGGAATTTGCTTCCTGGAAAATCAATGACTAAGCAATCTCTCAGGTAGCAAGAGAACTCTTACCTGTTCAGTCATTCAAAACATATCCCTAAGGCTGCTTCCATAATGAAAATCATGTTTCTATCTTTCCCCAGCTTCATCCCAGAGAACCAGAATCTTCCATATGTTCACACAAGCAATGAGGGACATCTATGCACAGGAAAACATACCAAGGAAACATCTAGGGAATGAAGAGAAACTCCAGCCTGGGCAGATATTTGAGTTGTCAGAAATCTCTTGGGCCATTATACCAGGAAAATAATCCTTCCATTTATATGTGCAGATATATATACCAGCAGCGGCAGGCACGGACCGAGCTGGCCTCCACCTTTCTTTGGATCCATAACCAGTTAGAGGCCAACGACTGGCTGGTTGGGACTGATGTGGCCCGGGCCCAGGCCCAGGCCCAGCCCAGCCCTGGTGCCCCCTCCCCAACTACACTGTGCCCCCTGGCCAGCCCAGATTTGCATGCCCTGCTGGAACACTACTCGGAGCTGCTGGTGCAGCCTATAGCTTTATACATCACTATTGTTTTCAATGAAAGAGAATCTAAGGCTATTACAGATTAGCTTATTAGAATATTTGGAACAAAGTCAAATAAAGTAGATGCCTCTGGACAGTTTTCTTCCCAGAACAATCCCTAGAGAAAAAAAGATTAAGTTTTTGCCAAGAAAGAGTAGTCAGTTGCTAGTGGTTAAGCAATTGCCTTTGGCTCAGGTCATGATTCTGAAGTTGCAGGATGGAGTTGTGGACCCCTGCTTAGCAGGGATCTGCTTCTCCTTCTGCCCCTCACCCTACTCATGCTCTCTCTCATTCTCTCTCTCTCAAATAAATAAATAAAATCTTTTTTTAAAAAACAAAGTAGCAGTCAAATATGTGAAAATCCTCTAATTTGAATAGAAAAAAAATTAAATAATAAATTGTGAGTTTCAATATAGCAAAACATTTAAGTAAGGCAAATCACATTTAAGCCAAAGCGAAAGGATAACCAGTCTCAGGTTCACTAACCCAGTCATGTCCTCAGCCAAGGAAGTCCTATTTCTGGCTGTTAGCATCTCTACTAAGAGGCCCTGAGGTTCAGAGGCAGAAGGCCTTAGCATGAGGGAAGTCACTGAGGTTGAAGTTGCAATTCATAAAAAGATCAGTAGTCACAGTTCTGTATGTAGTTCCATGTTGGAATGGATGCAGTTGACCAAGATCTGAATCTATGGCAACTGACACCATAATGATTTTCAGTTCATTAATTCAATCCCTTAGTTTCAGTCCAGTGTCAACTGAATGACTGTTTCTGCAAGAAACAAACTATTTTCCAACAAGAGCCTGCCTCTACATCAAATCTCTGAGGGCTTCCACTCTTATTTGTTTTCCCATGGCTTACGATGGGCTCCACATGTTTGGTTGCAAATTGTATTTTCTAGGTCATAAGGATCAAGATAAAGAGTCATTAAATACCTGTAGGAACCAGCTTAAGATCTCTCTTACATGCTAAGCTACACAAAAAGTTACTTGTTTCAGCTTACCAAAATTTATGTAGAGTTTTATGCTTACATTAACATTAAATATAAAGCTTTAGAAGTAGCTAATCTTTTAAGAAGCTAGAAAGATTAAATTCAAACCAAACTAAAAAAAAAAAAGATATAATGAAAAGATCAAAAATCAATACAATAGAAAACAGAAAATAGAGTAAACTAAAATAGCCAAAAGTTGGTACCTTTATTTTACAACTAATACATTTCTAGCAAGAGTGATTAAGAGAAAACAACTAATATCAAAATTGAAAGGAAGATAAAATCATACATATGCTTCAGATTTAAAAAGGATAATAAATGGTTCTTATGAAAAACATTATTCTAATAAATTTGATACCTTAGATAAAATGGATAAAATAAAGGAAAATACAACCTTCTGAAAGAAAAACTCAAATATAAATCGAAAAGCTAAGTGCTCCTAAGAAATAGACTGTCCTTTTTTTGGAAACAAATGACTGTATGATATAATTCCCTAAGGAACCTACCGAGATTACTAGGAATAATAAGTGAATTTAGTGAACTTTCATGACACGAGGTCTAAAGAAACTATTCCAATTGCACGTACATAACAGTATCCATAACAATTGAAATATTAAGAAATTTTAAACACCTTTTACATTAGTATCTGAAAACAAAAATACTTTGGAAAATATAAATAATATCCCTCCACTAAAAGTTATAAATATGGACAAAACTAAATTTTGAAAACACTCAATAAATTTATGTCTTGCATTCTGGAACTGGAAAATTCAATATTGTTAGGATGTTATGCACTCCGAAATGATCTATAGATTCAACACAATCTAAATGAAACTCGCAGCATGTCCTTTTAGGGATATGGATAGTTGTATTTGCCAAAAATAGATACAATATCTTCCATCCCACATTTCTTTTCTGCAATGTAACTTTGTCATCAAGTGTGGACTTCCCCACCAAGGGTCATCAAGGGTCATCACCTAGTTTTCCATTTCCTCAAATCGTGGCAGGCTATGTGCCTGCTTTCACCAGTAGAAGATGGTGAAAGTCAAACTGTGCTACTTTTGCAGATAGCCAATAACTAAGTCATCTATAAGTAAAGCCTTAAAAGACAGAAGCAACTGTGTTTGGAAGCTGAAGAAAAAGTGATTTGTGCAATCAAGTGCTGAAAAAGTTTGGCAATCCCTCACCAGTGCTAATGTGGAAGTCAGGAAATGTCCTTGAATAAGCAGATGGATTTGACTGAGATTTCCAGGGAGACTACAGAAAACGCTAGCTGTTCCTTCAGCAGCATATGATTGATATGTTGAAAGATGGACAAAGAGAGGTGAGTTAAAAGAGAAACTGTTAAGTTCTCAAGCAGAATTCAGGAGCAACATGAAGTGAATCAAGATCTGCTGGGTTCAAGTATAAAACTGGTTCTCATCCCCAGCCTCTCCAAAGAGCAAAAGGTGGGAATGCAAGTTGGTGCAGCCACTTTGGAAAACAATGTGGAGATTCCTCAAAAAAAATTAAAAATAGAGCTACCCTATGACCCTGCAATTGCACTACTGTATATTTACCCCAAAGATACAGATGTAGTGAAAACAAGGGCCGTATGTACCCCAATGTTCATAGCAGCAATGTCCACAATCGTCAAACTGTGGAAAGAGCTAGATGCCCTTTAACAGATGAATGGACAAAAAAGATGTGGTCCATATATACAATATTACACAGTCAACAAAAGGGATGAATACCCAACTTTTGTATCAACATGGACGGCACTGGAGGAGATTATGCTGAGTAAAATAAGTCAAATAAGCCAAGCATAGAAAGTCAATTATCTATATGGTTTCACTTATTTGTGGAGCATAAGGAATAACATGGAGGACATTAGGAGAAGGAAAGGAAAAGTGATTTGGGGGAAATCAGAGGGGGAGACAAACCATGAGAGACTGTGGACTCTGAGAAACAAACTGAGGGTTATAGAGGGGAGGGATGGGTGAGCTTGGTGGTGGGTATTAAGGAAGGCACACATTGCATGGAGCACTGGATGTGATGCATAAACAATGGATCTTGGAACATGAAAAAAATTAAATTAAATTAAGATGTTAAAAAAGAGAAAGAAACAGGAAAAAAAAAAAACTCTCAAAGCAAGAAATGGCACCAAAATAAATATTATCTCAAAGTTGCACAGGTAAGACGCTAGTGAAGACTTCGGAAGATTTAGAGTGTGTCTCATAAAGTCTCTTAACTAGGAAAAAATATGTCTAAAAAACTTAAGGGTGTTATCTCACTGCGCACAGACTTTCAGTGCAAACTTGAGAGGGGCTAGTCTCAAAATATTTGTAGGTGTGGCCCTGGTATAGATGCCAATAAAAAAAAATAAGAGAATTGTTCTAAAGGAAACACCTAGCATTCCCTTGTGAACAGAAGTAACTCTTTTGGTTATTTTGCCCAGCCCCAAAATTTTATGTAGGGCATATGGAAGAAATGGCATGGCTCTCGTTCAAAAATATTTCTTTTCTAATTTGTAAAGTCTATTTTTTCTTTTGTTTTTCGCAGCTCTACTGAGATACGATTGAATATAACATTGTTTAAATGTACAACACAATGATTAGTTATACATATGTATTACAAAATGATTACCACAATAAGTTTAGCTAACACATCTATCCCCTCACATAATTACAATTTTTTTACTCTTATGAACATCTCCCTCATTCCACCATCCTCCAAGCCCTTGCAACCACCATTCTGCTCTTTTTCTTGAATTTATTTTTTTAATTCCACATATAAATGAGATCATACAGTGTTTACTATCTCTCTCTGATTTATTTTGTTTAGCATAATGCCTACAAAATATCTTCCTTTGTTGCAAATGGCAGGATTTCCCTCTTTTCTGTGGCTCAGAAAGATATAGATACAGATACATAGGTATTGATATATAGATTTAGATCACATTTTCTGTACCCATTCATCAGTTTCCTTCCACATCTTGGCTATTGTGAATAGTGTGGCAATGAGCATGGGGTGTAGATCTCTTCAAGATGCCGATTTCATATTCTTGGGTATATATACACAGAAGTCAAATTTCTGGATCATATGTTAGTCTTACTTTTAATTTTTTGAGGAACTTTCATACTATTTTCCACATTGGGTACATAATTTGATATCTCTACCAACAGTGTACTAGAACTCCCTTTTTTTTTTTTTCCATCTTCACCAGTATTAGTGATCTCTTACTTTTTTGATAACATCATCCTAACAGAAATTTTCTCATTGTGGCTTTGATTTGCATTTCCTGATGATTGGTAAAGTTAACAAACCTTCCATTTTCCTCTTGGTCATATGTATGTCTTCTTCGGAAAATATCTATTTAGGCCTATTGCTCATTTTTTAACCAGTCTTGTTTTGTTTTGCTTTTTGCTATTTAGTTGTGTAAGTTCCTCATACATTTTGGATATTAACCCCTTATAAAGTATATGACCTCTATTTTTTTTCTTCCATTCCACAGATTGCCTTTCCTTTTGGTGCAGAAGCAGTCTGGATTTAGATAGAACTTGAGATCCTGAACTTCAAGCTCATGTCAGGATGGGATGAGATATTAACAGGCCTAATTCCTTCTGTGTCCTCCCTCTGGGAGCCCTGAACTGCCATTTTACAAATCTGACATACTCACTGGAGAGACAGGCTACATGGACAAGGAGAAGGAGCCAGAAGATCCCAGCCTTCTAGTCATCCCTGCCAAGGCACAGCTCACATGAGTAAAGTCATCCTAAACACGCTCTAGAAGCACCTAATCAGCTGAATACCAGAGAAGAACCTCAGTCCATGCTACATGCAACAGAAGAATTGTTCAGTCAGGTCCTCCCAAAATTCATATGTAGTCAGATAAAGACATATATGGCAAGATATAGCCTTGTGTGTAGTCAGATACATGCCTATGGGTGATCATATCAAATATTTATATATACACATATGCATTCATATGGGTAGTCAGATACTCATCCATATGTTGTTGGGAACAGAAGTCTCTGTGTTCACATATAGACACATATATGAAATTGGATATATACCTACAGATCATTGAACAAGGTACCTACCTGTTGCTATACAGAGCTACATGAGGTCAGATACAGATCTCTGTGGTTGAATACCTACTTCTATATTGTCAAATGTAGGCCTATGAACATTTGCATTGAAACATAAACCCATGCCTTTGAGTACTGTGCTGTAATTCATGTCAGCAAAAGACACTGAGCCCTTTCTGATGAGCTCATTGAAAATGTGAACAAACTGAGGGTTATGGAAGGGGAAGTCATTGGAGGCATGTGGTAACTGGGTGATGGGCATTGAGGAGGGGATGTGATGTGATGAGCACTGGGTGTTATACGCAACTGATAACTACATCCAAAACTAATGATGTACTATATGTTGACTAAATTAATTTAAATTTAAAAAAAAAGGAAAATGTGAATCAAATGTAAATAAGACAAGCTGTTTTTTAATTAAGAAAACCAAAAGGCAAGATTTATATACATTCTATGGAGATGATTACAAAATTTATTGAGACATTGATCAAGCCTTCACAATATATATCTCATTCTAGATGGGAAAACAAGATATGAAAACATGCTATTTTCCTCAAAATCAATGTGGAGGGTTATGAAGTTTTAAATATAGATTTATGGAAAGGTTTCAAACTTCACAAAATAATCCTAAAATTTCTCAGAAAAAAATACGTATTTAGAAATTGCAAGAGATTTGAAAAGGCTGATTAATTAAGAGAAATTATTCCTATAAGATATAATATACCTTAAAATCCTTGACTACTGACATAGAATGTTAGTAGTAGGGAAATACACCAAAGGAAAAGGCAGAAGAGGAGGAGAAGGAGGAGGGAGCAGCACAAGCAGAGGGAAAATGGTCCCTAAATCAAACATACTAATTGTATAGAATTTGACATATTAAATAGAAAATTTAAAATTATTACTAAAATTAATAATAACCTTGGCAGATTATTTTTCCTGCTTGAGGAAAACAGGCTTAGCTATGTCCTTATTACAAACAAAAATAAATCCTTGATCATTTAAAAAGAAGTTTTTTGAGAGTTATTTTTATTTTTTAAAAATATGTAAAATTTGTAAATTCACCAAATGAAAGTAAATGAAGGGGCCCCTGGGTGGCTCAGTGGGTTAAAGCCTCTGCCTTCGGCTCACGTCATGATCTTAGGGTCCTGGGATCAAGCCCCACATCGGGCTCTCTCTGCTCAGCAGAAAGCCTGCTTCCCCCTCTCTCTGTCTGCCTTCCTCTCTGCCTACTTGTGATCTCTCTCTCTCTGTCAAATAAATAAATAAAATGTTTAAAAAAAAAAAAAGAAAGAAAGTAAATGAAATTTTCCAAGGGTGATGTGATAGAAGAAATCAAAAGTAAAAGAATATGGGAACATCATCATAGAAAAACATCCATAATTACAACATGAATAAGGTAAATATTTTGCGCAAATATCAAAGAAGACTATTGTAGCAAATGTATATATTTAATGTAGAAAGAATTCATCAATAAAAACTCTCCAATAGATCAAGAATTCAAGAATGCAAATAACTGACAAAGTCCATAGAGTGGATTCTATGTCAGACATTGTGCAAATACAGAGTATAAAGACCTTTAAGTAACTTTTCCTGGCTTAAGAGAGCTTATAGAATAATTAACATAGACAATTAAACAAGATTTTTATTTCATCGCTTGAAATAACTATACAAATTTGGAAATTAAATGTCTAAGTCCATTTGGGCCACTTTAACAGAATACCACAGACTGATTGGCCTCAACAAAAGTCATTTATTTCTCACAGTTCTGGGGTCTGGGAAGTCCAAGATCAAGACACTTGCAGATTCCATGTCTGATGACCTAGTTCATAGATAACTGTCTTTTTGCTGTGTCCTTGCATGGCAGAAAAGGTAAGTGAGGTCTGAGTCCCATTTGTGACAGCTCTACCTTCATCACCTAATCACCTCCCAAACATCTCACCTCCAAATACCACGTATTGTATAGAATTTAATGAATTTTAAGGGGAACACAAATATTCAGTCTATAGCAACATCCAAAAGTAGATGACTTAATTATATAACTTCTATTTACTATTATTTAATAAATAGTGTCATGTTGGGAAGACTTTGAGATGACATAAGAAATTTCCACATAATAATAATTGAGATACAAATCAGGATATAAAGTTTCTCATACATTGTGATTTACCAATGAAAATGCTCCATTGCCCATAGCCAGGGTACTTCATGAATCCAGACTAAATAAGGAAGGCAAAATCATGAGTTTCTTTGACCACATGCTTCCGACACTATTAGAGGCAGATAATATTTTCTTTCAAACCTCATTCAGAGAGAGGAAGACTTATGAAAGAGGTCTCTGCTAAAGAAATCAATATATATTATGGCCTCTTTATTAGTCAATAATCTGCATTCCATTAAGAGAAGAGGTAAAAGTGTAATGCCATATTGTCAACATCTTTCTTACAAACTATACCACCCAAAATATCTGGTGTCAGGTTCTATATTGCATACCTGAAGCTCATGAATTATGGATTATGTTAATTCCACATATGAAAGGAAGGGCCTAGGTCCCTAAAGAAGGCTATGAAACACTGCAAGCAAAAGTAGAGATGGGGATACTGAAAAATGGCAGAGATATTATCAGATATTCTAAACTATCAGGGAAGAATAATGGACTATCTCAATGAAAATATAACATGAAACAAAGGTGCTCCACTTGAGGAGATAATAGGATTCCCCACTAAGAAAAATAAGTAAATCTTACTCATCATGTCTAGATCTTTTGTTCAGATTTTTTTCTTCCTTTAACTTCTTTATGATTAATATTATAACTTGGAAGCAAAATTCCTTTTCAATCCTATTAGCTAAGTAATATGAACAAAATTATATACTTATATATCTTGCAGTTATAAAAATAAGATATATACTTCAAGTATTAAATATGAGTTGTCTGTGTATGGGAGGAGTAACCCAAGTATTTATGTCCAATTTCTTAAATTGTTTCTCTGAAATATGTAATGAGCACTATTAATTCTGAAAAAGAACAATTGGGTAAAAGAGAAGCATGTGAAAACTGTACAGTAATGAAAATAAAGGTACGATATTAACTATAGCACAACTCATCACATAAAATATAAACCTATAGTTTCAATAAAGACATTTTATGCCCAAAAGCTACAGATTTATTTTATTAATAATTTATGAAAATCTTAGAAATCTTTTTTGATCATTGGAAGTATCTAGAACTTAAATGCTTTCATCATACACAAGTTCATTAAGGAGGAGAAATTCATTACAAATAAATAATCCTTTCCTGGATGGAGCAACTCTTCACTGAAAAAAGGTGACACATTTCTCTTCAGCCTCATTTTCTTCTTCTGGTCCACAGCTTTTTCATGGCATTTTTCATCTCTCCATTTCTCAGAGTATAGATTAGAGGGTTTAACATAGGGGTGATAACTGTGTAAAACACAGTCAAGGATTTATCAATGGGTAAAGTAGAAGGTGGTCTCACATACATAAAAATGCAAGGGACAAAGAAGAGGATCACCACTGTAATATGGGAGCCACAAGTGGATAAGGATTTGCGCCTCCCTTCTTGACTATGGGTCTTCAGGGAGTGCAGAATGACCCCGTAGGAAATGAGCAAGACTGTAAAGATGACCACACAGATTGCCCCATCATTGGCAACCACAGTGAGACCAATAACATAGGTGTCAGTGCAGGCAAGTTTTAATAATGGGTACATGTCACAGATGAAGTGGTCGATGACATTGGGACCACAGAAGGGAAGGTTGTAAACAAAGAGAAGTTGAACGACAGCATGCAGAAAACCTCCAACCCAGGCCAACAGCAGCAACAGAACACACGCCCGTTGATTCATGACAGTCAAATAATGCAAGGGTTTGCAGATGGCCACGTAGCGGTCATAGGCCATGACCACCAGGAGTAAAATCTCAGCACCACCAAATAAGTGCCCTATAAAGAGCTGCGACATGCAAGCTTGGAAGGAAATGGTTTTCTTCTCATAGAGTAAGTCTAGAATCATATTTGGGGTAACTGCAGTAGAATAAACAGCATCCATAAATGATAAGTAACCAAGGAAGAAGTACATAGGGGCATCCAGGGTTGGGCTGACCACCACAGTCACCACAATAAGTAGGTTGCCCACCATTGTCGCAATGTAGATGATCAAGAACACAACAAATAGTATTTTCTGACCTTGGAGGCTCTGGGTGAGCCCCAAGAGAACAAACTCAGTCACATTGTTCCTGTGTTCCATATGTTCTTTTGCATGTCCTTATTTCACAGTTCAGGACAAAATTACCTATAAATATAATGATTACTGGTGACTTCCTGAAATCTAATACAATCTGTTTATTCATTTACCTAATAGGCATTATAGTTTCTTATGTTTCAGTACTTTCAGAAATTACAAAAATACAAGGTGGATTAAAACATTCTCCCTAATCTCAGCAATTTTGCTGACTACCAGAGAGACAAGTCATTAGAGACATGCAGGAAGAGGAAACATTATTAAATAAGTGGGTTGCCACAACCAGCTTTCTACCTGGAAACTAGTAAAATTATACATATGGCAAATTCCTCATACAAAAAAATTTAAATGGGTTAAGGTTAATGAAAATCTAAAACAAGACTTATATTTACTTCCCAGTTAAGAAAAGAGATGAATTTCTGACTTCTAGAAACCTCTTAACTAATAAGTAAAATCCCAAGTTGATATATTTTACAATTTCAAAACATCTTAAGGATTTAAAAAAGATACCATAACATCAATAGACAAAAGTAGACAGGGGGAAAGATTTACATTTCAGAGGACATACACAGAGTTCATATCAAAATAGACACAGAGCTCTAAGCAATTAAATAAAAGATAAATGAACAAACAGCAATGTTAGTAAATCATATAAACAAGAAATTAAAGGATGGTCAACACACATATGCTATGATACTGAAACTCATCTGTGAACAGAAACATAAGAACTGAAGTAAGAGCTTGATTATGCAAGTGTAATCTTGGATTCTTCAAAATTATTCATTCAAGTTTGTGGATGCTACACCATCTTCTAAACTTTCACAGATCAGCAAGCAATGCTCAGAGAAAATATCAGTTGAAACCAAAGTATCTGCCCACTAAAATATCCCTAAACCTGAAATTAGTTTCTAAAAACACTGATGTTAGAAAAAGTATATTTAGTCTATATCTTTATATATGAAAATATCCAAAAAGAATATTAGAGAACAGAGCTAATACCCATATATTCTAGTAACCATAAAGAATTCCTAACATAGCTGGTTATCAGATTCACACAGGTGAACTTTTAAAAGACTGAATTTCAGCCCCACCAACATGTACAATATAAAGCTTACTTTGGAGTCTTACATCCAATTACACTTCCTGGGTTACCTGCATGCTGAAACACCATTCAGTTCAAGGTTGCAGTCCCTCCTCCCTTCTCTTTTGTGCACTGATACCATCTCTGTGCACACAGACCAAGAAAACACATTCATCATCACAGGACCTTGAACTATTTCCATGTGGACAATACTTTCTAGATTTGCAGAAAGTCTTATTCATTTTAGTCTTTCAGAAAAATATTACCTCTTAAATTTCTAGGATTTTCAAATGAATATAAAGGCCCTATAATCTAAACAAGTCTGAATAC
>JAPYYJ010000840.1:0-11479 GCA_028533885.1 Nasua narica
TGCATTTCCTATAATCCCAAATTCCACTCCAGTGTGCGGGATAGTCAGAACAGCATTGTTCACAATAGTTCCAAACTAAAACAATCTGAATGAACAAGCCAATTGTGATACATATATGGAAATGGAATATTATACAACATTGAAAGTGAACAGACGACTGCTAACATAACAACATGGATGAATCTCACAAACACAATGTTGAGTGAAGGAAGTCCAGCACAAGGGTGCAATTATATTTACGTAAAGCTAAAATGACGACTGACGGCAAGACAGTGGTCATCTTTAGGGGAGGAGAGATGTCTGAGAGGGACAACAAAGGGGCTGTCGGAAAAATTTTCATGATCTATTTCTTGATTTTATGAAGGTTATAAAAATTTTACACACTCATTGATTTGTTCATTTGTGAATTTTATATTTTTCCAAATGTATTGTATGTAAGTCAATAAAAAATAAGTTTACTTATAAACCAAGGAGATCCTGTCCCCCTCCCATGTAACCTCTAAAAGAAAACTGCGTCACTGTGACCTATGAGATGTGATGCTGTGTGTCCAGTCAGACTTTGCCAGACAATGTGGGACCCTTCAGCCCTGGTGGGAAGGGACCCATGATCTTCATGATGCCTGGGCATTGGCAGAATGATCAGGAGGGTAATGAGGAGTGAATCGGACACAACTCCACAAGGGGCTCTGTGAATTAATGAAACGACTTATACACCTTGAGCCCAAGTATGCTCAGTGCCAGCAGCCAGCCAGGGCTCCGTGTCCTGCTAGAAGGTTCATACAACAGGGTGCAGGGGAGGGCCTCAAGGAGGCAGCAGAGACTGCGTCTGAGCCTTGCACTTCCCCAAGAGGCAGGCATTGTGGTGAGAGAGAAGACAATAGAGGCCTGGAGAGATTAAGTGCCCAGCCCCAGGCACCTGCCATGAAGTGGCAAGGTCTGAACCCAGCCCTTGAACTCCAACAGCCTTCCTCCAAAACTTGGGCAACGTGGCCCCTATGCTGTGCAGCCTCTTGAAGTATCCACGAAATCTAAGACAGGGCTGCAGCAGACATGCAAAGGAAGCCACATATGAAAAAGAAAGAAGAAAGAGGAGAACCAATTTTAATATATTTTATTTAAATTGATACATCCAAAAATTATCATTTCCACATGTAATAAATATAAAAATAATTCTTGATGAGATCATTTTTCTAACACTAAGTCTTTGAAGTCCTATATATATTTCACACTTATAGTTCACCTGTGCTTCAAGTCAATATGTGGCTAGAAGCCCCATTTTTGGACAGCCCAGGTCTGGAAGGAGACCTGGAGGACCATCCAGGTGAGTGAAATGATTAGTGCAAAGGCTCACAGATGGGAGTGCTCTGTGCATTTGGGGCCTCTTTCTGTGAATTGCCTGAGTCTGAACATCCTGACAACTGCTCCTGGGGGGAATTTGCTCTGCCACTTGGCACCCCTCTCTGCCTCTAGTGCTTAAGGAGAACTAAAAGCACAGATCTGTGAACTCGGGCTTTCAGACCCATACTAAGTATGAGCCAACATGAGTCGCACATTCAGCCAGGCCGCCATCAGTCCCATGGTGCAGGCCGAGCCTGGACCCTCACCTCCTAAGTTATCCCTTCCTCCCCTTCAGAGCTCATTCTCCACTGTCCTTGCCTCCCCCACCCAGCTCACTCCTTCCTCACTTCTGACTTCACAACGAGGGCGCTGCTACTCTGCCTTCTTGCCTCTTCTCTCTTGCTCTCCAAACCCCACCCACCTTTTGTTTAGGACTCTGATACAGCCTCCTTACATAATGTATAAAGAACCCTGCTCTAACCAGCAACCTCAGTTTGGGCTGCACAATCCCATAGGTGCGTCCTCATGTACCAATGGTCAGCTTTATAGCTAATTGGTCCCCCGATCAGAGTTGTGTCTTCTGTCGATGTCAGATAGACTGTGGGCAACCTATAAATAAGTGTTGTGAAAATAAAACATTCAAGGGTTGAAAGAAGCTAAATTCCCGTGCCAATGTGACTCTCCAAACAGGACGAATGAGGTAACTGCACTTTATGGTCATTGTACATTTGCCAAATAACAGCCTGTTGAATCATTCCCTGCAGTCTGTCTGATTACAACATTAACTGTGAATTAATTCTCCATCTGCATAGGAAATAATGTTACGTGGTAATGTGAGCTATGCACATATTTAACTCGCTTGGAAATACTGGAATTCACATTTGTAGTTGCTCCGGCAGGAATGGGCTGAGAGGGTCACTTACAGACAAGCATGCCGTGGCGTGTGGGCCGGTCCTAAACAATGCAAACTATTAGGATCAGCCACTTCCAGACACATAAGAAGTGTAAATAAATAATTTTCTCAAAAGGTTTGCAATAATATCTTATTCCTCTGTCACCCTAGGAAAAATTTAATTAAAATAATTTTATTATTGGGGCACCTGAGTGGCTTAGTGGGTTAAGCGTCTGCCTTCGGCTCAGGTCATGATCCCGGGGTCCTGGGATCGAGTCCTGCATCAGACTCTCTGCTCGGCAGGAGCCTGCTTCTCCTTCGGCCCCTGCCTCTGCTCGTGTGCTCTCTCTCTAAAATAAATAAATAGAATCTTTTCTAAAAATAATTTTATTATCATCCTTGAATGTATAGACCTTATGTTTTGTTTTTGTTTTTGTTTTTAGACCATGCTTTGAGGCCTTCATCAAATAATGCCAGGGAAATTCCTCTGATTCATGGAAACAGTGGCTATTTCTACAGAGGAAACCAGCGGGTGAGTTATAAACCACAGGACCACACCTCCACACTGGGGACTTGGGCCAAGTGCCAGTTCAGCTGAAAATCTGCAAGATCACTACCTCTCTGAACTGCTTTTACTCTCATCTGTACAATGGAAGGAAGTAGACTTAGATTTTTAGGTGAAGTAAAACACCAGCTAGAATGCACACATAACGCAAGGTTCTGCTACTCGCAGGAGGGAGCTATGAGGAAGGGAATGAGAATGACCTTGTCTTCTTTGACCCTCCCTAGAGATGGGAAGGAGCTTTGCATCTATTTTCATGAAGGGAATTATGGGGGAGGGAGTCATAGGAACTCCAGGGAACCTCCCTAACTCATGGCCCCCAATCATTACCATCCAGGCAAGGCCTTTTCTTGTTTTGTTTGGTTTTGTCTTATACATTTTCTCCACTTGCCCTCACCCCAGATACTCACTAATATGTACTTGGATGTGTGTGTACACTTATACACTTGAAATATTATGATGTTATATTGTCTTTGTATGCATTTCAAATATATATCTACATATGTGTGTATCAACATACATGGAGAAAGAGAGAGCAAGTAGCGGATAGGGAACCCATTCCGTTCTTCACTTCTTCTTTTCACTCAGCATTATGTTTTTCATATCCCACACTGACTTACTCATTTGTCAGTGATGACACAGAGGTAGATCATAAAACACAATGATTGGGGTCCCTGGGAGCCAGACTGGCTGGCATCATTCCCATTTACCAACAGTGTGAACTGAGCCCATTCACTCAATTTCCCATATTTCAGATTCCCATTTCTAAAATAGAGTTGTAGTGTCTACCTTGTGCAGAGTGCTGAGAGCAGGTAAAGTGCTGGGCACTTTACATAAGCTCCCAGCAAGCGTTAACCATCATTCTCATCACCTCCATGATTACTATTCCTGCACCCAGTACTGCACAGAGCACCCTCCTACACATCTCTATGGGACCCGGGCCTGAGTTTCTCTGGGGCATAGACTCCAGAGACGGATGGCTGGGTCATAGGGTGTGCACTTAATTTCACCAACTACCACCAAATTGCAGTCCAGAATGACTGCCCCAGTCTACATTCCCACCATCAGTTCCTGAGGGTTCCGGGAAAAGTTTTCTCAGCCAGTGAGAGCACAGATTTTAACAAGTCTTCTCTCTGGTTGCACTGACATCATCTGTCTGGGAGACTTCTGTCCAAGTTGGGTGGAGAAACAGCTCTAAGACCCGTGGCTGATTTTGGAGTCTGTGCTATTCCACACTCCAGAGTCCCAGGTCCTATGGTGATTGTCAAATAGTGGGCTCACAACCTTGGGGAACATCAGAATCACTCTGGAGGGGCGTGTTCAAAGTGCTTCCTTATGGGATTCTGGCCTGCACACCCCAGGAGAGCAAGTACCTCCCTCTCCCTAACCCCAGGTAAGAGTCCCCGCCTCTGGGAGCCACTGCTGCTGATGGACAGGTGTTTTTAGCACAGGACAAAAGGTGGGGAACCACTGGGAGAACGGTAGGCCCGCAGTGTCCCTAGGCCTTGGAACTGCTGGAGACGATCACTGCAACCTGATGGAGTTGGAAGATCCCCTGGTTCAGAAAGTTCTCCTGCTGTCAAAGGTCTCTCTATAGCTGGGTAATACAGGAAATGACACTACTTAATTCAGGCTTTTAAATTAAGCCCATATTTTCTCTGGAAGATCATGCACTATCAACACGTTACCTGGGCTCTATATCACCTGGCCTCTATTGCCTATAGCTCAATGCCTGTCAGTACCAGAAGGTGTAAGTGTCTAAGCAGGAGTCCCTGAGGGACTTGGATGTTTGGTAGGCAAAGTGTGATAAATATTTGATAAATTTAGGAGATGCCTCCGGCTCCACAGGGGTAGAAGTACAGTTCCAGAGGCTCATTTAAGGGTGTCATTTAAATCCAGCCTGGCACCCCCATCATCATAAAGATGTTAAACAGTATACACTTAATAGCTAGCTGCCAGCAATCTCAGATCTAGGTCTGGAATCCAAGGGCCCCCCAAATACCCCTTTTTGTGAGAGGCGAGTCAGTAAAGTTTTGTTCCCTCTGTGTCTAATGAGAGTCCGTTACTCTTCAAAAGTATTGAGGAAGGCACGTATTGCATGGAGCACTGGGTGTGGTGCATGCACAATTAATCTTGTAACACTGAAAAAATAAAATAAACATATTTGGGGGGGAAAAAAAACTTCAAAAGCAGAAAGCAGGTAATTCACCCATTCCCTCACCCACTGGTGAGCTATTTCTTACTCAGGGTTCCTTTCTCCTTCTGAAAAGAAACCGCAAGCCTCCAATTTCACTGAATCTATTAGAAAGTAAAATTAGCAGTTGGACGTGTGGAGGTGTGCTGCCCTCAGGGACGAGAAAAGCAGAGAAGGAGGCTCTGCATCAGGTGAAAGGCAGGCAGCTTCTTGCCTTGTGAAGTAATGGTTAGTGATGCCCTTTGGAGGGAGGCTCACACACTCTTCTCGGCAGTGTCTGCCAGTGTGCTTGGACGGGGAAGCACATTTTTGGATGCTGGAGAAGATAGAGTAATGTGTAAATTGCCATAGTAATAGGTAACGAATTTTTAAATATTGTTCATATATTTCTTACTAATTTTTGCTCTAAGTAATTTTTTTTTTATGGATCCATAGCTGGCATCCAGTAAGTTCTCAGTAAATATTATTGCATGACTGGCTAGTCATCGCCCAGCGTGACTTTTCTGTTCAGATCTCACTCAGGCTGAGATGACCTTCGCCTTTCCACATAATCTCTCAATCCTATTAGGCACATATTGGTTAAAATAAAAAAAAAATATATTAGACCATGATATAAAAATGCCAGGTGAAGTTTGATCTAGCTCCAGCCAAAGAGCTAGCAGGAAGCATGCCTGGATGGAGATCTGAGTAACCAGAAGGCCAGATCATCAGCTGGTTCAAGAGGAAGAGAAGCCAAGGCCCTGTGGGGTCCACTGTTAGGAAATGGATCAGCCTGAGGAATGACGATGCTTACAATAAACCCTTAAAAGGCAAGGACTAATGTTGCAAAGGCAAGGATGAATTAAACAGGAAGCATCTGTTGGTAGAGCCAGGTTGGAAGCTGATATTAGGGGTGGGGTTTGTGCTCAGGGGGCAAGGGCAGGGACCAGATGTCCAAAGTTGGGAGAGGTTCGGATGAGTAAAATAACAAAGGATAAAAGAGGTTATGTGTTGAGAACTGGACCTAGAGGCCAGAGATGGAGGTTTTGTTTGTTTTCCCCTTATCCATGTTTTTCTTCCCTACAATATTCTATTTCTACCCCACCCCTCACTTCCATATGAGAGATCAGCGCTGAAGCTAGACTCCATTGCATCCAAGGGAGGGAATGCATCTTCTGAGACTTTGTCTTTCCAGTTTGGTGCCAAGTTGATATTGGTGAGTCGCTCTGTTTTCTGGAGTCAGGCCCTTCTGGGTCCCAGCTTCCATGACCTTCCAAGTGAAGTTCCTCAATCCCCACCCAAAGGTTTTACCTGACTTGAAAGGAGAAATTAAGCCAGTCCTGCCCAGCCATCATCTGGCTTCTGGCCCCAATTATTGTTGCCTTGAAAATCTTTCTGACTTTGACCCTCAATTCTGAAAACTGGGCCTCAACCTTAGCTCAAAAATATTTATGGAACCCCTGCTCTCAGACACTCTGGCCTTCACTAGGGATAAAGTTACATGTAAGTTACTGGCCTAGGTTCATGGTGACTATAGGCTAGTGAGAGGCAGGGTCCAATATACAGGAAGTTGCAGTAAGCTGTGGTAAGTACTAGGATGAGGAAATAGAAACATGTAGGAGGGCAGCTAACCCCAGCTGGGGGAGAAAGAGTGGGGCAGAAAAGACTTCCTAGGGGAAGTGATAACTAAACCTTCATACAAAGACAAGTAAACCTGTGGCCAGAAAAGAAGAGGGCCATGGGTGTGGCTATAGGGCAGTGATGCTGGGTAAAGGAACAGTAAGTTCAATGGCCTACAGATTAAAGAAAGCAGAACAGGTCAGGATATGAACATGATTAAATAAGACTGATGTCACAGAGGACTATGGAAAAAGGATGAAAGATGATTTCAGTTGTAAGAGCCATATAATGACTGAGTGACCACATGCATTTATTGTCCAAATTGAGGACTTGGCCACTGTAAAACTTATAAAGGTTTACAGCTTTATAAATAATAAACCAAGTTAATGATTTGGCTCTAAATGAATCTGGGTCTCTGTCTCACTATGTATACCAAGCCTCACCTCAGTGGTCTGCCTGAAACATAAGTCCCTCCTGTACAGAGGCCCTGACTTGCTCTTGCTGAACTTCTCCTATATATGTCTTACACATTTCTAGTCAGTCTTATCCCAGGGCAGTCAACCAGCGGGGTGTCAGAAGAAATTATATACAGAATCTGCAAAAAGCATCTTCCTGTGTTATATACCTTCCTATAAAACAAGTCAACTTTTCACACAAAGATTGTTTCATTTTCATATTCAATGCTTTTGGTCGATCTTTTCCAAATTTTACAATACACATGCTCTCAGGGAGCTGAAGCACAAAAGTAACCAGATTTTTACCTTGTTCTCCAGAAGAAAAAATCTATAACAGCTTCCCTAAGAGGCAGGAGTTGCCTACCTAAATAAGAACCTCTTGTCACACAGTTGAGTTATTGTATCTAATGCCCCATTCTCTATCTGCCTACCTGCCTAGGAAACTTCCTTTCTATTTCACTGAAGTTCACAGTGACTTCATGGACCATAGAATCAGTTTGGGTCTATGGTAATAGTTGTGGTGTAAATTTCCTATCTTCAGACTCAAGAGTTAGTAGGTGTATCCTTCTAAGGACTTGGTCTTGTCTTGAAGTTCTAATATCCAGTCTTTGTGACATCCTAAAGAACAACCTGATCCACAGTCATGATGGCCAAACCCAGCTTCTCTTTGAGGCTGTGGGACATGGCACCTGGCACAATGAGTGGTGGGCACATAGCTGGATCCTGCTACAGTAAGTCCCCTGCAAGCAGTGTTCCTGAGACTCACCTGCTCCTAAAACTCACAGAACAAAGTCTCCAGGACAGAGTTGTAGAGTTAAAGAACAGGATGCTCATTCAGACAGGTACAGAATATCAAGTCCGCATGACGGGAAGCTCCTTCACCTTATTCGCTACTGTTTCTCAATGTCTAGCCCAGGGTTTGGAACTTAGTGTTTGTTCAGTAATTTTTGCATGCATGAATAAAAAGAATATCTAACAGGGCACCTTGGTGGTGCAGTCAGTCAAGCACCAACTCTTAATTTCGGCTCAGGTCATGATCTCAGGATGTAATGATCTCAGAATGTAACCCAAGGAGTTACACATTCAACAAGGAGTCTGCTTGAGATTCTCTCTTCCTCTACCCCTCTCACTCTCTCTCTCTAAAGTATATAAATCTTTAAAAAAAAGAGAATATCTAACAGACTTATAGATTTGAAAAAGAAAATCTAAAAAGCTAAATATAACAGTTTCTTCTGTTTCAAGAAGAAAAAAATGTAAGAGGATTTAATATGAAAACAGTTGATGGTGCTCGCTTCGGCAGCACATATACTAAAATTGGAATGATACAGAGAAGATTAGCATGGCCCCTGCGCAAGGATGACACGCAAATTCGTGAAGCGTTCCATATTTAAAAAAAAAAAAACAGTTGATGGGCTTAACCAGAGATGGAATATAACAGGCAGTACTGGGTAGTATGAACAGTTGATTCCTACTACCTGGGTTCAGATGGTGACTTTGATGTTTACCAGCCATGTCAATGTGGCAAATTTGTTAGTCTCTCTAAGCTTCAATTTTCTTATCTGTAAAAAAAAAAAAAAATTCTTATCTGTAAAATGGGAATAATAATAATAATAGCTACCTATGGGAACTGTTGTAGAAATAGCATGAGTTAATATATGAACATGGCATAGAGCTCTGGCTATAGAGTCAGTCCCAATAATTATTAGCTCTTATTAGTAAATGAAATAGCATTAATATTATCTCATGTGCAAATACAAATAATTTAGTGATGGCTTCCTGGAGGGCTGTGTGGAAGAGTGTGTCTGCTGAGCAGCTAGGTTCAGAAGGAAAAGAGTGTCATATTTGCCCTGAATGCCGCATGAAGGAGTAATGGAGCACACGCAATATGTATGCAGTTCCTGGCCTGGATTGCAAATCTCCCCCCAAAATAGGGAGTGTGTTTTTTCATATTTATATGAAAAGTATTTGACACATAGTAGTTTTGTCGATAAACATTTGTTCAATTGTTCAATCTTTTCATTGGCTGGCTAATAGCTTTTCTCTGCTATAAACCCATATGATGGTTCACTGTATTGATAATATTATACTGAAGCAAACTCTAGTCTCGGACAGGTGGTGATAGTATATTAAAAATGAACACTCAGACTCTAACAAAATGTTCCACATTCCATAAATTCAGTACATTCCAAGAGGGATGAATGCTATATCAGGCTTCCCCCACACAGCACCACATATAAACACTCTGTTGATTTATGTGTATCTTTCTTCTCAGAAATCTGTTTTTACAACCTTATTTGCAATCTTATGTAAAAATTCTTTGAGACTATTGCAGTCCTGTAGCAATAATCTGGCAATGAATCGTCTACATTTCATAATTAAATACTGTAAAAAGCAACACCCAAAGCTTGCCAATGAATTCCTCAACTGTCTTCCCTATGACCCATTGAAATAGCAAAGGCTTTTTCTATCATCAGCACATAGATGATTGAAGATTCAAGGGACAGTCCAATTTTTTAAAAAATTATCCAACACCAGAAAAATAGAATGGTAACTTGAATTACTTTGGTTTTTACCTCTAAACACAAATTCCAGATTACTAAAAACATACAAGTTTTGGGGCCCCTGGGTGGCGCAGTTGGTTGAGCGACTGCCTTCGGCTCAGGTCATGATCCCGGAGTCGCGGGATCGAGTCCCACATCGGGCTCCCAGCTCCATGGGGAGTCCGCTTCTCACTCTGACCTGCTCTCTCACTCTCTCTCTTTCCTAATAAATAAATAAATAAAATCTTTAAAAAAAAAAAAAAACATACAAGTTTTCCTGACTTACTACTAGAGTTATAGAAGGAAGAATATTCCTAATAAGAAGTCCTAGGAAAGAGAGAGTGTATTTAGAAATAAGATGGTGTTCAGTAAATAGAGGGCAAAGCCAATTGGGATAATACTATGGCACTGGGTTTATATGAAAGTGGCCTTTGATGTTCTAAGAGAAGAATGCATTCATGCAAGCCTGGGCTACCCTGCTGCAGCAGGGACAGGCAGCTAGTTACTTATTCAGGGTAGACCAGGTCTGGGAACCTAGCTCTGAACCCAACTGTGTGTTCTAGGTAGGATAGGAACAGGATGCCAGATGAGGGCTGGCCCAATCGGAGTTGATGAAAGGAAGTGGAATATAACAGGTAAGGGATATATAGCCATATAAAAACAGTCTCGCAACTGAGTAATCATCTTTATAACACCTTCTTGAGAAAACAACTGTACTCTAAAGATCAAAATTCTAGGGCACCTGGGTGGCTCAGTCAGTAAAGTATTTGCCTTCAGCTCTGGTTGTGATCTCAGGGTCCTGGGATCGAGTCCCACATTAGGCTCTCTGCTCAGCGGGAAGTCTCCTTCTCCCTCTCACTCTCCTTCTGTGTTCTTTTTCTCTCTCAAATACATCAATACAATCTTAAAAAAAAAAGATCAAAATTCTAGATCAGAAAAATTACCTGGTTAAGCATAAAATTAGTATAAAGTCAGTGGTTGGAAATTTTTAAGGTACATCTCTACTTCACACTAGCATATCTATTTTTAAAAACTATTTAATTTTCCACATCCTCTCCAACACTTGTTTACTGTCTTGTTGATTTTGGCCATTCTAACTGGGGTAAGGTAGTATGTGGTTTTCATTTGAATCTCCGTGATAATTAATGACAATGAACATTTTTTCATGTGTCTGTTAGCCATTTGTATGTCTTCTTTGGAGAAGTGTCTGTTTATGTATTCTGTTCATTTTTTGACATGAGTATCTGTTTTTTAAGTGTTGAGTTTGAGGAGTTCTTTATAGATCTTAGATATCAGACCTTTGTCTGTAGTGTCATTCGCAAATATCTTCTCCCATTCCGTGGGTTGCCTGTTTGTTTTGTTGACTGTTTCCTTTGCTGTGCAGAAGCTTTTTATCTTGATGAAGTCTCAAAAATTCATTTTTGCTTTTGTTTCCTTTGCCTTTGGAAATGTGTCTTGAAAGAAGTTGCTGTGGCCGATGTCGAAGAGGTTAGTAAACAACAAGTGTTGGAGAGGATGTGGAGAAAGGGGAACCCACTTACACTGTTGATGGGAATGCAAGTTAATGCAGCCACTTTGGAAAACAGTGTGGAGATTCCTTAAGAAAGTAAAAATAGAGCTCAATGACCCTGCAATTGCATTACCGGATATTTACCCCAAAGATGCAGATACAGTACAAAGAAGGACCACATGTACCCCAGTGTTCATAGCAGCGATGGCCACAATTACCAAACTGTGGAAAGAACCAAGATGCCCTTCAACAAATGAATGGATAAAGAAGATATGGTCCATATATACAATGGAATATTATGCCTCCATCAGAAAGGATGAATACCCAACTTTTGTATCAACGTGGATGGGACTGGAAGAGATTATGCTGAGTGAAATAAGTCAAGCAGA